>PVJL010005312.1:0-111383 GCA_004026885.1 Lyroderma lyra
GCACCACCCTCCCAGGACCTCCACACGTTCACCAATGTGGATGCTCTCCAAGTCCCACAGTCCAAATGTTTTTGGGGAGGTTTCATCATGTAGGCTCAATTAAACATTAACTCAGACTCCAGCCCTTCTTCCATCTCCAGCGGATCATTCTATAAGTTCCAAGTTTCTATCAAGCCTTGGCCTTCTGGTGACCAGCCCCTATCCAGGAGTTGACCTAGCATTGCCATAATTGAACAACAGACATTTCTGTCACCCTAGAGATTTCAAGGGATTTTAGAGTTCTATGTCATGATCAAGGGGCAAAGACACAATATTAGAACACAAGATGCTCCTAGCACCCCTATCACTCAGGATATTTATGAGGTTTAGGAGCTCTGTATCAGGAGCCACAGGCAGAGACCAAATACAGTAGACTCTCTGTTAACCAGAACTCAAGCAATCAGCAAAAAACCGATTTTTGTCAGTTGCTTGAGAGAGCCGGTTGCTTGTGTTCTGGTTAATGGAGAGTCTACTTTTATTTATCTGGCATTTACCAATCCCCATGGGTGCCAGTTAACTGAGAATCTACTGTATCTATTTCGTATTATGTCACAGGCCCTCATACCTCTGGGCTGCCTCAACCTGGAAAACCAATCACTAGCATTCACTAGATGGAGTTTCTGATGGTGCCCTTGACCTGAAAGGAGGTCGTGGGACCTCCAGCATGAACAAGTCCACCATCACCTTTACCTGGTGATCTCTTTTACAGTTGTCACAGCTTCCATCATATTCAGTTCATAAGATAATCCAATGACACCTCCCCCCACACTGGTCTCAGTATAAAACCCAACCCTCCAGAAGCAGACACAGCTAATCCAGCAGTCTCTAGTTCTCTGCACCTGCCAGGTGGGGCGACCTCCAGCGCCAGGTCGACGGTGCTGTTCACTGTTCTGATCCCTCTCTTCAGATAGTTAATAGCAAGAGGAAGCTGAGGGGCCTGTGCTACAAAAGCAAAGACTGGCCCTGGGCCTGGGAACATAGCTCCAAGGTGGTCACACTGTCTGAGTGCCTGTGATGGAGGCCAACCTGCCTGAGTCCCCTACCTCTCATTGCCCACCCCACCACCTCTCAGGTACTGCCCTGCCAGCTCCCAATACCCCTCTTTGCTCTACTCCCCAGAGGTGAATCCACAATAAATTATCAGCCATGGCAACTCCAGGCCTGCTGGGCACCCCAAGGACCACAGAGGAATTTACATAAACGTAGCTATGGGACCATAGCCACAAGAGCCCTGCAGCGGCACCTGGCCATCCACTGCCAAGGCTGGGCAGAAGCAAGCAGGCAGGCATCTGGCAGCCATAAGGGAGCATTAACAGTGCCAGTTCAAATCCCAGTTCTGTGACTTACTGTGTGACCTTAGGCAAGTTACTTAACCTCTTTGGGTCTGTCTATATGATGGGAATCACGACACAGTTCCCTCATGGGCTATGGGAAAGTGTAATGAGATCCTCTTGCAACCATAACAAATTAGCACAAACTTAGTGGCTTAAGAAAACACAATTTTATTATCTTGCAGTTCTATGGGGAGGGAGAGGGAGGAATGGGAATGATTGCTTATTTGGTGCAGAGTTTCTGTTTGGGGTGGTGAAAAATTTTTGGAAAAAGACAGTGGTGATGATTGAACAACATTGTGCACTTAATCATATACCTAAATATGGTTAAAGCAGCCAAAGGACTCTTCTTAATTTTGTGTGTATAGGTATTAGCAGTTTAACAGACAGAGGAACTCTCATTTTGCCGGAAGAGTAGATCCTGTAAACATTTCACATAGAAGAGAAATTTACAAGGTAAATTGTTAAGTAAAGGCACAATCTTTCTATCCCATGGCCCCCAGTTATAGTCCTTACTTCCGGTGAACTGGACCTTGTCCCTCCAGATGTTTTTTGTGGTTTTTTGTTTTGTTTTGTTTTGTTTTTGTTTTTTTTTTTGGTAGCTCCCTGACTGGGAATCGAACCCAGGCAGGGGCGTGTGGAAGCCTTAGCCACTACACCACCAGGGAACCCCCTAGAGGTTTTCATTGCAAGGATAATCCGAATAGATGTATTAGTCCCCTGGGGCTACTGTAAGAAATCACCACAACTATGAGGCTTACAACAACAGAATTTTATTCTCTCTCAGTTCTGTAGTTCAGAAGTCCGAAATCAAGATGTCTCTCTCTCAGAAGACTCTAGGGAACGATCCTTCCTGGCCTCTTCCAGCTTTTGGTGATTCCCGCAGTTCCTTAGTTTATAGATCACTCCAATCTCTCTCTGCCTGTCATCACATGGCTTCCTCTCTGCATCTCTCTGGGTGTCTGCATACTCATCTCCTTTTCTTTTCTCTTATAAAGACTCCAGTCACAGTTATTGGATTTAGGGCCCATCCTCAATCCATGATAATTTCATCTTGAAAGCCTTAACTAATTACATCTGCAAAGACCCTATTTCCTAAAAAGATCACATTCACAGCTACTGGGGGTTAAGACTTAAATGTATCTTCCTGATTTTTGTACATTTTTTATACACAGGGGACATCATATTATAAATGTATATATTTCCATAACAAAGTGTAGAAAAGAAATCTCTTTCCAATCACAAACTAGAGTTTTGAAAACTTTTTATATTGAAATAATTTTAGATTTACAGAAAAATTGCCTAAAAAAGTGTAGAGATTTCCCATAAATCCTTCACCACAGAAATGAACATTGATACAATCCCATTAACTAAACTCCTGAAATCAAAAACTTACGTAAATTTCACCAGATTTTTCACTCATGTCCTCCTCCAGGATTTAATCCAAGATCTCAACCATATTTGTTTGTCATGTCTCCTAGCCTCCGCCAATCAGTAACAACCAGCTAGAGTATTTACAGCCATTAGTAATTTAAAATGTATGTATAATCCAAATTTTCATCAGTTTTACTTTATTTTAAAAACATGAACCAGAAAATTGAATGATGATGGCCTCATCTGCCAGGTAACACATCAGCAATAGCTTGGCTTAAATTTCAAGCTAATTTTTAAAAGACTCAGGCTATATTTATCCCAGGATTGAAACTGAATACTTCAGGAATGTGAACCATATCATGTGGATATGTATGCCTGAGGTTAAGGCACACTTGTAATCTGATTCTGATGACATACCCGCTGGAGTGCACATTCCTTCTTCACCTAAGTAAGTAAAGGCCACAGCTTTTCAACAATTATACTATCTGTTTGAAAAATAGGCATACAGTGGAGCTCAGATCCATATCAAATCCAATGAGATCAGGATTAACACAAAATATATCTCAGTGATCTTTACAAGTATTGTTTAAACAATTAGTAATTTTGGTGTGAAAGAGGTTATAAAAATATGCAGAAAATGCATATCTGGAATCAAGGAACCAAAGTATTTTAGTTTCACTTTTTGGTTTTTAAAATGAAATGATGTAAAATAAATGAAATTATGGACATACAAACAATTTATGAGGGAGCTGTTCTAATATATCTGTCATTTTCTTGATCTTTCATTTCTTCTTTTTTAAATTGAGATTTAATTCACATGCCATAAAATTCACCATTTTAGAGTGTACAATTCTCAATTTTGTGGCTTTTAGTATATGAGATCTGACAATTAAGTTTGCAAACTTGCCACCATGTACTTACATTGGCAGCACTGTACAAACAACTTGGTAAGATTTCATAACCTTGGTATATCTGTGTCTCACAGCTGTGTTTGTGTTGATGTGTGGTGGTGTTTTGCTGAGCGAATTCATTATTGTTGTTGCATGTTTTAGTGTGCCATAGTGAGAGTGTCAGAGCTTGAATTAGAGCAATGAACAAGCATTAAATTTCTTCTTAAACTTGGCAAGAATGGAAGTGAAATCAGAGACAGGTTAGTCCAGGTTTATGGGGATAATGCCATGAAGAAAACAGCAGTGTACAAATTGATTAGATGTTATTCTGAGGGGAGAGAAAGCATCACTGATGAAGAGAGTTCAGGGCGACCATTAACAAGGAGAACTGACAAAAACACTATAAAAATTTGTCAAATTTTGCGTCAGAATTGTCGACTGACTGGGAGAAACATAGGAGACCAAGTAAACATTGATAGAGAAACAGTTAGGGAAAATCTTAACTGAAAATCTTGGCATGAGAAAGGTGTGTGCAATAATGGTCCCAAAGGAGCTCAAAGCAGAGTCAAAGTTTGCCAAGACCTTTTGGAGAGGCAAGATGATGTTTTGGGCCGTGCTATCTCTGGTGATGAAACATGGGTGTGCCAATACGACCCTGCAACAAAGCATCAAAGTGCACAATGGAAGTCAGCCAATTCTCCATGACCAAAAACATTTCATCAGTCCAAATCAAGAGTCAAAAAAATATTGCTAAATTTTTTTATATCATTATCAGTTTGTACCAACTGGACAAACAGTCAATCAAGTTTACTATTTGGAATTGCTGAAAAGGCTGTGTGAAAAAGTTAGACGAAAACGACCTGAACTTTTCACCAACAGCTCATGGTTCTTGCATCACAACAATGCACCAGCTCACGCAGCACTGGCTGTGAGGGTGTTTTTAACCAGGACACAAATAACTGTATTAGAATACCCTCCCCACTACCTGATCTAGCTCCCCAATGATTTTTTTCCCTTACCTGAAGATAAAGAAAATAGTGAAATGAAGACATTTTTATAACGTTCAGGACATCAAGTGTCATACAATGACAGCTCTGATGGTCATTCCAGACAGAGTTCCAAAACTGCTTTGAAGGGTGGACTAGGTGTTGGCATGGACGCACACCTTCCCAGGGGGAGTATTACAAAGATGACCATAGTGATACTCAGCAATGAAGTATGTAACACTTTTTCTAGGATGAATTCATGAACCCAATTGTCAAAATTTACAAGGTTGTGCAACCATCAACAATATCTAATTCCAGAATATTTTCAACCATCAACAATATCTAATTCCAGAATATTTTTATTATCCAAAACAGTAAGTAACCCCACACCCATGAACAGTTTCTCTCCATTTCTGCCCAAACTTCCTGGCTCCTGGCAATCACTAACCTATGCTCTGTCTCTGTGGATTTTACTAATCTGGACATTTCATATAAAATGTGGCCTTTTTTTGTGTGTCTGGATTTTTTCATTCAGCATGTTATCTGAACTCAGATTCACTCATGTTGTAGCATGTATCTGTCTCTCGTTCTTTATTATGGCTGAATAATATTGCATTGTAGGAACAGACCACATTTGATAGAACAAAAATGATCATTTGATGGACATTTGAATCATTTCATATTTGTTTCACTGTTATAAATAATTCAAAAGACCTGTGGCTAAATCCCTGTCACCTCAGGAAAGGCCAAGGAGTGAAATGGCGATGAAACAACTAAATCAGAGGGATGAACAAGAGGTCTAATTATTCAGAAATGGGGGCGGATGAGGGGACAGGGTGGGGAGGCGAGGACGAGGACCAGGCAAACAAAACAAAGTTTCACCCTTGTGCATGCAACCTCTGTGCTTTTCCTGGTGAAGGTGGTGAATAGGTCATGGTCTCACTGAGATCTCCCTCCCGCGGAGACTGTGATTGATGCTCTGCTGACGCTCCTGACTGCCAGGAAGGGGCTCCCGCGGACCGACTCGGGTGGTCCAGACGCCTCTCCAATACCCGGGTGGTGAGGGCCGCCCGGAGTGCCTTTCTTACACTGCGGACCTAGGACGCCCACCCAGGCCATTGGAGGACCGCCTATCAGCTCTAAGGTGCCCTGTGCAGTGGTGGGTGGGTGGCTGAATGACAACCAGGTGGCCCTCCACTGGGAGGATGTGAGTGAGATCCTTACTCCACTCCAGTTTCCAATATAAATTGCAATATTAATGGCAGGCCCCATTCGATCTCCTTTCCCAATTTCCTTTTTTTTTTTTAAATAACATTTACTTTTCACAGAATCAACTTTCTTGAAGTATAGTTGACATAGATAAATGTCTCATTTGAAATATATATTTGGATGTGTATATTTGGATGTATATTTGGATATGTAACCACAACCCCAATCAAGATAAGGAACATTTCCATCCAAAAAGTTTCCTCAGGTAGCACTTCCCTTTAAACAGATCACATAACTTAATTACTGGTTGTATCTATTTTATTCTGTCTCCACCACTGCCTCTGGGATGTAGACCCCTAGAGGGCAGAATCTTTGTTTTCTTGCCTAAAGTTACCCAGTTCACAGTGCTGAATAAATATTAACTATTGGACACACACTTGCTAAATTCTAAAACATCAGACAAGAGAATGGAAAAGGCGATAGTATCAAACTACTAGAAAAAAGTAAAGACAAATGTTATGAGTTAAATTGTGTCCCCCCAAAAATATGAAGTGCTAACACTCCAGGGCCTGTGAATGTGACCTTATTTGGAAACAGGATTTTTGCAGATGATCAAGTTAAGATGAGGTTGTTAGGGTAGACCCTAATCCAATGTGACAGGTGTCCTTATAAAAAGGGGAAATTTAAACACATACACACAGACGCACACCCATACACAGGGATAATGCCATGTGAACATAAAAGCAGAGATCGGGGTGATGCATCTATAAGCCAAGAAGAGAGGTGTAGAACAGATTCCCGGTCACAGCCCTCAGGAGGAACCAACCATGTGGACACCTTGATCTCAGACTTCTGGCCTCCACCATTGCAAGACAACACATTTATGCTGTTTAAGCTCCCCTGTTTGTGATACTTTGACATCTCTAAAAAAACTAATACAGAAAATACCAAATATTTATCCAAGTCAGTGTGGGAAGAATTTGCTAAGGATAATTAAAAAAAAAAAAAAAAAGCAATTCAAACTGAAAAAGACCATTAGATTCAACTCTATAAACACATACAGCTATTTTCCTACAAATGCAAATGCTATTTCCATAGTACATGGAATACTAGGATTAATCTGAGTTCAATGAAAAAGATTTCTAAAATTGGAAAGGAAAAGATCAACAACCCAATAGAAAAATAGATAGCACAGCAGTTCTTAAAGTGTGGCCTGGCAACCCCTGGAGTTCTCAAACACCTTTCAAGAGGTCTGTAATTATTTTCATAGCGATGCTGAGAAAACATCAGTTTGACCTTTTCACTCTGTTGACTTGGCACTGATTATACAAAAGCAATGGTGACTCTTCAATCAAGGCAGTGACACCAAATTCATTAGTTGTCATTGTATTCTTCACCACCACAGGCTGACAAGGGAAAAACAACTCTTTCACTTAAAACAATCCTTGATGAGTAGTAGAAGCTTATTAATTGTATTAAATCTTTGTCCAGAGGCACGCACCTTTTTAATATTTTGTTAATTGAAATGGGAGAGGAGACATGTACATAAAGCACTTCCATTGTTTGCCATTTTTTCCTCAAGGAAAAGCATGTGTGTGATTATTTGAGTTGCAAGGCGAACTAGCTGCCTTTTCCATGGAACACTATTTTTACTTGAAAAAATGACCAGTAGACAAACTGCGGTTATTCAGACTTTGGTCATTGGCAAACAGTTTCTTGAAGTGACTGCTACTGCAAGAGAAACAACTGGCAGAATTTGTTACGAATGATAAAATTCTATCTAGCCTTCTAGCAAAAAGTAAAATTTTGGAAACCTTTAGTTTCACAGCTTCCCAATATTGTAAGACTTTTGTGAGGAGATGGTGGTGATATTAATGAACATTATATTTTTTATATTGTATAATAAAATGGGTCAACATTTGCAACACCTGCATAACACAATTAACTAATATTTTCTGAAAGATCAACACACGATGTTGCAAAAGTACATGTGGGTAAAAGATCCTTTCAAAAGACAAGACAGATCCATGGTTTGTAATGTAATAGAATACAAAAAGCAGTGATGCTTGCAACTAACCTTCAAAAAACTACCACTAGTTGAGTGCTAGTCTAGTATAATATCAAAGAAGAATATCCACAATTATATGCATAGGATATTAAAATACTCTTTATTTTTCTAATTACTTATCTGTGTGAGCCTGGATTTTCTTCACACAATTCAAAGAAAACAACATATTGCAATAGAGCATCAGTTCCTAAGTGGTGGTACACTTACCCTCTGGGGTACGTGCTGGGCTGTGCAGGGGTATGGAATAGGGGGGAATCAGTAATGGTGAAAAAGCAAGTAAAGTAAAAAAAAAAAAAGCAAAACGTTAGTTATAAAACAATAAATGTTAAGTTTGAATGACTGTTAATGGAAAAACTTCAAAATTAGATCACATTAGCAAATGGTTATTGGTGAGGATGTGGCTATTAACCCTTCCCCCGAATCATTCTTCTATCAATCATTACGCACAGTTTCAGAACAATCCATTTGCCACGTTTCTAGAATTTCCCCAAACATATAAATACATCTGTACTCAGACTGTTTGATCGATTTACTTGTTGACTGAGTAAGTGCATTGTCTTTAATTGTGATTCTTTTCAAGTAGCTTTTTAAATTTAGTGTTTAAATACTTGATCATAATTATCAATATTTAACTGTTATGAATATTATAAAATTAAATCTGTGGTTTATACTTTTAGTGCAGTAATTTTTCTTTCCTAACTTAACTCATTTCTACTATTTTACATTAAGATAGGCACTGAACAAAATTGTCATTATTTAAAAACAGTTGTTTTAATAACAATGGGTGAAATTTATAGAAATGAGCTTTAAAAGGGTACACAAGTGGGAAAGGTTGGGAACCACTGATCTAGAAGATCTTTCAAAGTGATTCTGGAGGTTTCAGGTACCTGCTGGGCTTCCATGTCATTCCTTAGTATTTCTTATTTCTGTGACTAGAAAAGCATCCCTGATCTGTCCCACAGGACTTCACAGTGCTTTCCCTTCTTCCAGACCCCACTGAGAGCACAGCTTAGGAAAATAATGCCTTTTCTCTTTCATCCGAATCCCTACAGGGGCAACACTAGATAAGTATGGCATATGGTTGATGCATTCTCTGCCTAGAGCAGAGAGAGTAACTGCCAATGCCCTTAGGGAAAACTGGGCACCTTTTATTTCCTGCTCCCTGCTTTATTTTGATGTTTTTCTGAAATTGCTGTCAATTCTGTTTCTTGGGGGTACAAAGCAGCCAGTCCCAGCTACTACTGTACTACTCACAAAAAGCACAGTGAATGGAGCAACAAATGTGAAACAAGAACAAAAGGGGAGAAGGATGGGACAGCGCTTCTAAAGTAGAATCCATTTCCTCTTCTAGAAGTTCTTTTTTTTTTTTTTTTAGCGAAAATGTAAGTTGTTTTTAATTTATTGGGGTGACATTGATTAGTAAAAATTACATAGGTCCCAGGTATACAATTCTACATTACTTCTCCTATGTGGTGTATTATGTGTTCACCACCCAGAGTCAGTTTTCTTTCCATCACCATACATTTGTATCCCTGTCCCTTCTCCCCTGCCCCCCTTACCCTCAGGTAACTACTGAATTATTGACTATGTCCATGAGTTTTGTTTCTTTGTTGGTTTCAGTTTTCTGTTAACAATCATACTAAATTTCTCCATCCCTTTCCCTTATTTTACCCACTCTCCCATCCCTCCTGTCATCTTAAAGAAGTCCCTCTAACATTCTTTGTAGTACTGGTTTGGTGGTGATGTATTTATTTAGCTTTTCCTTATCTGTCCTTCAATTTGAATGCTAGCCTTGCTGGATATAATATTCTACATTGTAGATCCTTGGTTTTCATCATGTTGAATATTTTCTGCCAATCCCTTCTGGCCTGTAAAGTTTCTGGTGAGAAATCAGCTGAGAGTTGAATAGGTGTCCCTTTATAAGTTACTTCTTGCATTTCTCTTGCTGTTTTTAGAATTTTCTCTTTTTCTTTAACTTTCGTCATTTTAATTATGATGTGTCTTGGTGTGTTCTTGTTTAGGATCATCTTATTCAAGATTCTCTGAGCATCCTGAACTAGTATGTCCAGTTCCTTATCCAGGTTAGGAAAATTTTCAGTCATTATTTCTTCAAATAATTTCTTGATCCTTTGCTTTTCTTCTGTCCCTTCTGGTACACCTATGATTCTGATATCCTTCCGCTTAAAATTGTCCCAGAGGAATCTCAAACTATTCTCATTTTCCTGGATTCTCATATCTATCTGTTGTAAATGGGTGTTTTTTACTGGTTCTTTCTACAAATCACTGCTTTGCACTTCTATTTTTTCTAGTTTGATGACTTTTATTCTGTTCTTCATTTCAGTTAATGTAGTCATTATCTCTCTCTGGTCCTTTATAATGGTTTGTAAATCTTCTTTAATGGCTTGCTATCTTTCTGTTCAAATTATCATTTAGTTACTTAACCATTTTTATAATTGTTGCTTTGAGCTCTGTTTCTGATGGGTCATTCATCCTTATCTCTTTAATTCTCTGGTTTCTCATATTTGCAGCCTCTCTGTACCCTACCAGCTTCAGTTTCTTTGGTGTTCACTGCTGATACTAGGTGGGCAGAGGTCTATGGGGGAGGGGCGTCTGTGGCTTTGTTTTCTCCCTGTGGCTCTGGGCGGTCATTGTGCATGGAGTTTGGGTGTGATTGTGCCTTTCTCTTCTTGGCTTGCCCCATGCACGGACTCTGCCCTGAGCCGTGGGGGTCAGTCCTATGTGCTGGACTTTCAATTGTCTGGGTTGTGGGCTAAGAAACGCGCACATGCAGCCCCCTCTCTCCTTCTTTCCAGCTGGAATGTTTATGCTGCAGTTCCCTTTCCACTGGGAACTGGAGTGAAGTCCAGCCATCGTAGTTTACGGACTGGTCTGCATCTCCTAGGGTCAAAGTGAGGTGGGTATAGTATCTCATGCTCTACCTCTGGGCCCCCTTTCCTCTGTCCCACAGACCGAGTGAGGCCCAGAACGTTCTCCCGCAGACTTCTTCCTCCCTCCCCCAGTGGTAGAGTTGCAAGTGGGACCCACATGACTGCATCTCCACTCTTCCCTTTATTTCTCCTCTGTTTAATGCTCTGCCTGCCTGCAGATACCTTAGTGCAACGAGTAGGTTTCTTAGCTGTGATTAGGCATTGTGTAGAGAGTTCTTCGTTGAGGTCTGGATGTTTTATTAGTTGTAATCTCCAGAGGAGTTTTTCAGGGGTCCCTTTCATGCTGCCATTTTGTTATAGAATCATCTTAAATGCCAAAGTTCAAGTTTTCCAGTGGTTTCCAAGAAAACAAGCAGTTAGACTCTGAAATAACATGGGAGGATTGAGTCCAAACTTTAGCAGTGGCAACTCTCATTTTTAGTAAAATAATCACTTCTTAAACATGTTGAACATCCCTCAGTGAATGTGTTTATCAGGTCTGACCACAATGATCCCCACATATAAATCCTAAATAATGTAAGGGTGAAACTCACCATCAAAAGCTTTCTCCAAAAGCTTCTCTGTGGGCAATCCAGCACTGGGCCTAGGACAAGAAGGGAAACATCTTATCCCTGAGATGTAAGGTTGTCTAGTCTTGTCAGCCCAGCGAGAGAGATAAATAAACCTTAAATATGGGCTGAGTCAATAAGGAGTAAAGTATTAATAGCACATGTAAACTAAAGACAGTGAGAACTTATTTAGGTGTTGACTCAAATTAAGTACAGAGTTTTGATTTCTAGTAAGAAACAGGACAGACTATGAGCTTCAGAAGACAAGTATTAGCTGCAGTGATAGATGAACATTTGGGGAATTAATGGCAGTGTGCAGGGCATTTTCCTTTATATTGCCACATTTAATTTTGGCTTCATGGATAATGAAACTAGAGCTCACAGCACAGGAAGGGGTTATCGACCAAAGTCACAAAAGTGACAACATCAGCTGACATAATTCTCAGCTCCCTGGTTATTCTGGCTATTAGGGCATAGCCTCCAGCCTGGTGAGCAAGGTGGCGAATTCAGTTGTTTTGGCAGGCAGGACAGCTGTGTCAACATGTCTGCTAGTGGGTGAGGTGAGTCTTTGTGTAGAATTCGAACCCCAGTTTCTCCTGGGATGATAGCAACAGCAAGTCTGGTCAATGAGAGTGGTATTTTCATGCTCAAATATGAAGGATAAAAATAGGCTGCTCAGAGAGACTCGGCAGAGGAAGGGAGGCAGAAAAAGTGAGATGGTTCATGATGTCTTGCAAGGAGAGCAGGGGAGAGGTTTTCAGAAAAGCTAAGGAAGAAAAACATAAGACCAAAACTGCAGGTGGGGAATGCATCTCTTCGCAGGAACAACCACAGAGCCCTCAGACTGCCTCCAGCACAAAACTTTCGTTTCTTCAGCCAACACAGAGTTTGAGTCCTTGAATGTGTGATGTCTTGAAGCAGAGTGTGTTCTCCAGTTGTGCCCACTGCTCCCTCTTGCTCAGATCTAGAAGCTTCACTCTTTTATCATGCCCAATGGCCCTCTGAGGACTTCCAGAAGTCCTGCAAAGGTTCCAGCCACTGCACTCAGGCTCCCTGATAAAAACAGAGGCCCCAGAGTCAGCATGCATCAGATTCTTCAGAGCTTGCTTCTTGGTCCACTTTGGGCTTGCCCCGATTTAATTTGAACACTACCCTGCTTCCAGCAATTTCTCTTAACCCAGCTTATGATTATGCAATACAAATAAAAAGTAAACAATTTTAGTATTCAATATGTATATTTTCATGGGATACACACACACCAAACAATCTGCTCTGGATGTAATAATTTTTCAAATACAATGGCCATTTCTTATGATGAGGATCGACAGAGGAGAGTGCATCCACTCTGAAGATGGATAGACCTAGGTTCAGAGTCCCATTCTTTTATGTTCAGTTATGTGGCTATTGGCCAATTCTGTCCAATTCCTTATCCAAACAATGAGTGTGAAATCACCCATCTCCAAGTTATGGTGAAGATCAAACTCAACAATGTGTGTATTAATAAAATGTCTATCATACACAATGTGCTCGATGAACCATAGAAGTTACTGTTATTCTGTGAGGAAGCATGGAAAGAACATAACATTTATTGAGTGCCTGGTAGCTATTTGCATATAGAATACATTTATACACACACCAGTGAAGTAACTGTTAAAGCATCATTTTTAAAGAAAGTTAAAATCATGATCCTCATACCAATATAAAACATTTGTCAAATATTTTATTAAACTCATTAGTTAATGAGAAAACTAGTAAAATATTACAACTGATTCAAAAGAGAATTGGAAAACAACACACATATATCAGCCATCAAGAATACTGAGATGAATTTACAGGTACATGAAAGATTGGTTAATATTGCATCCTACTGGACAAAATTTATTTGAATGTTTATATTCAAGAATCATTTGCATTACTGTATTTTTTCTGTGATTGTAAACTTGCTCAAAGACAGTGAAAGGGAGCAGGCCCTTGTATAATCAGATCATGTGGAAGGGTTACAATTCACCTTTTTAATTTTTGTGCATTTCAAAATTTTTCCACAATATTTTCTGACATAACCATTATTATCTCCATTTACAATTGAGGAAACAGACTCCCAATGACTGTGATTATCCACAGTCACAAAAAGTGTAAATGTCAGTGTTGGGATTCACTCTTACCTTTCACCAATCCAATGTAAGAGTGGCTTTATTGCAAGGGCTGGGATTTTATTTCTGTTTTTGATTTTGTTTAGGGGATGAACAATCAATATGTCTGTTGAGAAGTGTTCTGCTGTGAAATTTGTTGTGAGCTCAAAAGCTCCTGGGAAAAAGAAATTGGCAAACGGAACTGTTATCATGAATGGGAGGAAGACCTTCAGGAAAGGAGCACCCTGGGAAAGTACATGGACTGTTTCTCTACTGCTTTTGTAAAGTAGACTTCTCCAGAAATAGGTCAGATGTGAAGAAGGGGAGATTGAACTGTTTTCATTACCAGTCTGCCTGTCCTTTATCCAGGTGTGTCTGATCATGGAATATGATGCTATTTCATTTAAGTCTGGCCTTAAAAAGTCACCTTATGTCGTTCCTGCCCTGTGTTAACACCGGAATGGAGAATTTTCCAAAACAGACTTGGATGCTGTATATTGAACATAGAACACAGGTTAATGAAGCTAAAGTCTGAATAATTGGGTGAAACAGAATTCTCCACTAACAGATCTTCACCAGTTAGTTTTTTAAAGCAAGAATTTAGTTTGTACTCTTGAGTTGTTACAATTTTGGTCTATTAATTAAATGCATAGATTTAGAAAACTCTGTTAGAGTGGGATGAAGCCCTATAAGTATAATAAATGTCAAAAGACCTGTCAGAGTTTTACACATGATTGTACATCAGAGATTTCACATAAGGAAGAAAACTTCTGTCAATGTCCTGTATTCATTAAAAAAATCAGAGAACTCTCAGGGGAAAACACAAAAGGCTTCACCAGCAAGTGAACTTTATTTAACATGAAATAATTAAGATTAAACTAAAATCTTGTGTTTTCTTTTTTTTTTTGCTTTTTTTTTTTTTTTTTTTTTTTTTTTTTTTTTTTTTTTTTTTTTTTTTTTTTTTTTTTTTTTTTTTTTTTTTTTTTGCTTTTTGGTATGTAGGTAGTAGCTCCCTGGCTGGGAATCGAACCCAGGCCGCAGCACTAACAGCGCCGGTGCTGAAGCCTTAAGCCGCTACACCATCAGGGAACTCCCAAATCTTGTGTTTTGATAACTGACATTTTTGAACACCTACTGAGTTTGCATCATGCAATTTTTTTCTGAGGAAATGTGTCTGTTTCAGAAATGAAGACGAAATCTTCACCTAGAACTAATGTACAATACTTGTGTATTTTATATAATATTAAATTTTATAGAAAATATATAGGAAAATGTTTACCTATGCACAAACACTGTGGAATGTGAAGCTTAAAAGATGGTACAATAACATGAATTCTGTGGACCCCACCTATAAATGTGTGTGACAGTTCTCTGAGCTGTGTGGTACATCTTAACGTATGTGTGTGTAACAGGGACTTCATTACTGCTTCTAGCAGAAGGCAGTAGCCACATCTGCTGTGGACCTGGGCCTGTTTACTCCTTTTTTGAGTGACACTCTATGTGCTTCTCTTGTTGGCTTCCCTCAGTTTGATGCTATCAGATTTTGGCCTGCCTGCTCTGCCTGAATGTTGGACTGGCCCCTTGTTTCTAGGACCTTGTCGATCTATGAGATTTCTCAGGGAGGGGTGTGTGTGTGTGTGTGTATTTGTGTGTGTGTGTGTGTGTGTGTGTGTGTGTGTGTGTGTGTGTGTGATTCCTTCATTTTATGCCATGTACGGTTCATTTTGCATTAAGTAATTGTAAAGCAAATGTACTTCTTAGCCCTCTCATTTGCATGTGGCCAGAGCATCTTTTTTTCCCCCAGCCCCGTGGTGCTTGCTCACACTACAGCATTACAAATCAGGTAATTTCTACTCTTCCTGGATAGCAGGTTTTAGAATTGGAATAAAATCAAGGCTACTTCGTGTCAGAAGCACTACATTGGTATTGAAAAGGACTCACATTCTGGGGAAACAATATAGTATAGTCTTAGCCAAGGAAATATTTGGTCAATCTGTCCTCATTTCAGGCTACATGGTTTGATTAGCATAGAGACAGAAGTAAATGGGATTCTCATTTTTAAAACCTGAACCACTTAAACTCTCTCTCAACCCTGGGCATGTTGCTTTCTGTAAGTATGACTTGGTAGATTGTGTATGTGGGGAATACTTGGGTCCCTTGAGCCTCGCAGTAAATTTTCTATTCCCCACCTTCTGTTGACATGGTATGAGGGAAAATAATGATATATCTTTAGTATTAATTTAAGAACCTGTATTTCTAAAGCACTGGCTTATCGTCACTTAACTTAGAGCCATCACCGCCAAAAAAAGACCCTGAGTTAAGAGCCCACCATTGGATGCAGGCTACATCATAGGACCACCAGGGCTGGGAAACCAGAGACTGGACCAGCACTTTTGGCAGGAGAATTCCAGCAGTTAAGAGACTATGCTTGCCTCTCCTCAGTTTCTTGACACCTTGATACAATGTAAGCTGATTGCCCAGCACCAAAAAGGAAATGAAAGTCAAAAGACATCTTTCTACTTGCTGGATTTTTCAGAAAAGTGTTGATTTACAGGAAATGATCTAACCTGGGTACTTAAAAAGATTTTTTTTTTTAATTAACTTCAGTTTAGAATAGTTGTAGATTTGGGGAAAAGTTATAACAATAAGTCCTTTATCTTCACACAATTCCTCTTGTTACCATTTTTTATTACTCTGGTCCATTTATCATAACTTAGTAACACTGAACATTATTAACTAAACCCACTATTTTTCAGATTTTACTAGTTTTTCTTTAGTGTTTTTGTATTCCAAGATTTCATCTAGGATACCACATTATACTTCGTCGTCATGCCTTTTCTCCACTGAGCAGTGACAGATGCTCATGACTTCCATATTTTTTGTTACTTTGACAGTTTTGATGCATGCTTGTCAAGTATTTTGTAGAATATCTTTCAATTTAGGTTTTTAATATATTTTCTTTATGATTGCATTAGAATTATATGGGTTTTTGTAGAAAGACTACATAGGTTAAAAAAACACCACTTTCATCATGTCAGTAGTATATGCTGTCAACATGAATGGTCATTCATAAACTCCATCACCTGGGTGAGTTAGCATCCCTCAAAAGCATGTATCACAAGCACCACACTTGATACTTCGTAAAGCTGTCATTTGTAAATTATTAGTTTATCAAATTGTACATAATATAAGATCAGAATCCTTTTTATATGATTATGATTTTAAACCAATACAAATAGGTTAAAAATTAGAACTCCCAGAATTTTAAAATTGCCTCAAGTGGATCCAGTTCACAATCCAAATTCTTGGTTTTTAGTGTTTCTTGGCATTTGAACGAATCATTGCCCTTTCCTTTGTTCCCAGGATTTAACTTCAGGATTTTCTTTATCTTCACATCTAGTCATGAGAGTGGTGTCCACCTCTTCTCCACCTCTTCATCCTTGGAGTTTGGACTTAGAATTATGGAAGGACTGAAATTTTATCTGCATTTTATGAGCCAGTCAACCCAGAGGTTATTATAGTAACCCAGATAACAACAGGAGATACAGATAACAAATAGCCATGATAACTAAAAATACTATGAAGAGGGGAGAAATAAGTCAGGCTTGCGAGCCACATGGGGTACCAAAAGCCAAATGCTTGCATAGGTTTTTTTTTTTTAAGCATTGATAAATTGTATGGTACTAATAAGATTTAAAAGGAATGGATGTGTTATCGTTAGAAGGAAAGTTAAGTTTGGATATATAAGCCAGACATATGACATAAAGAGATAGATGAATAAAAGATTAGAAGCCTATCTTTTTAAGTGTGTTAGCTGAACCTTAGGACTGGGTCGTAGCCTGCAAACATGTGTCATAATATCACCTGAGGGCATTACAACATTTTAAGGAATAAAATAATATTAAGAAGGATAATTGTGCCTGATGATATCATAGTAATATTGCCAGGAATTTGGCTTGTGAAAAATCCTCACATGATTGTTAGCTTGTTGAAGAATAAAACAAACCCCACAAATTTGATGCAAGCTATTAAGTGCAAAATACTGTGCTAGTAACCCAGCCCTCTCAGAGGTGAGTGTTAAGTCCAGAAGTCTCTGTCCTGGTTTATTTTATTCCTAGAGTTCATTTATTGAATGCTATTATGTTTCAAAAGAAAATAAGTAAACCATCTCAAGTTCAAGTCTTGTCCTTAATGAAATAAAAAATGTGACACTGATACCATTTGGCTGTGCGGAAACTTAAACTGGACAAATAAGATATTTTCTGTCATTGAAGACTGACGGTGTTTTAATTGTATTTAAATTTTGTGATTTTCAAGCTGAAAAAAAAAACCTGTGGCACAATTACTTTTGCAAATCGACACGTGGTATTTATTTTTCTTTTTGTTTTGAGGCAATAACATTACAAAAGAACAAAAATTCCCAAGCATTTCCCCAAGCAGAGAACCCCCAATTAGCGTTGCTGACAATGTCTGAGTGTATCGAGGATTTCAAGGGGGCACAACTGACAATACCTCTCTTGTGCTGCCAGTTTGCTAAGTGGTTTCAGATTCATAAGGGACAATTTGTGAGTGTGTGACGCTCAGGACCCTGAAGAATGGCTGTGAGGACACTGTGGGGTCTTTGTGCCTGTGTAGGGTGTCTGTGTAGGGTTTGTGTGAAGTCCCCATGAGGTAGTGGAAGTCCCTGTGCACTGTCTCTAGATGAAGTCTCTCTGTGAGGTCTCTGTGAGGCTGTCTGTGGTCTCTGTGTTGTCTGGGTGAGGTCAGTGTAGGAGATGTCTTTGGGAAGTCTCTAGGAGAGGTTGGGTCTCCATGGGAAGTCTCTATGACCTCTGGGTGGGGCCTCAGTATGAGATCTCTGTAGAAGGTATCTGTAGGGGGTCTCTGCTGGGAGTGTCTCTGTCATCCTCTGTGAGAAGTTTCTGTTGGAGGTATCTCTGTGGGACCTGTCCCTGTGTGTCATGTCTGTGTGTCTCTGTTGGGAGGTGTCCCTATGGGTCATGTCTGTGAGAGAGGCCCCAGTGTGGGTTTCTCACTATGGCCCTTACTGTACTCTATGGAAGACTGAGCAGAGGGACTTGCTCCTTCCTGTTCCTTTTTCATCAGCATCCCAGTCTGTGGCACTTCTACAGACCAGAGTGTAGGTTCCACATCCAGCTCCCCCTACTCCCAGAACTCAGGTGTCAGTACCCCAGAGAGGACCCTGCTGTACCCAGGCCCAGGGCCCCCTCTCTACTGCTCCCTCCTGAACTCCCCAGGGGCCAAAGGAGCTCTTTGTCCTGGGTCTCAGCCCTCACACAGGTCGTGGCTGCACTGTCATTGCTGCACCTACCCTGGAGGGGACTCTGGATGGGGTCCTAGAGGCAGGACTTGACTCCAGGGAGGACCTGTGCGCACAAGCAGGCCTGTGCCCACTGCACCCAGCTATCCGGGTCCCTGTCCCGTATATTGGGGTCTTGACAGGCCTGGTGGCAGGGCCATTTCTGCTGTCATTTCATCGGGCTCCTTCTGGAGCAGGACCCTCCACCATGGCAAGAACGCCCCTGGAGCTGGTCCCCTGTGCATGTGCTTGTATGTGTCAATATGCATGTGTGTGTGTGTGTGTGTGTGTGTGTGTGTGTGTGTGTGTGTGTGTCACAAAGCACAGAATCACTCTAGAGAAATTGTTCCTGGTCTCCCTGCTTCCTGTGTGGTGGGGACTGGGTAGGAGGCAAGTTACCCTAGGAGCAGAGCATGCAGGGACCACTCTTGGACTGCACCCCTATTTTGGACAGGTCACTTCCACCTTCCTGTGCCACAAATACTGTCTGATGTCCTCTTCTGCTGCTGGCTTCTGGATTGAGCAACAGTGGAGCCAGGAAAGACTTATGATGTAATAGTAAGCCATTCTCTCAGCCTTTTAAGTCCTCACCTGTCCCCTGGAGCAGTCCTTGGGCCGTGTGTTTATGTAAAGGTCACCAGACTGAGCGTGACACCCTGAGTTCCCTACTCCTGGCTTTTCCACCTGCTGTGATGTCATCCTTTCTAGAATTCAGAAGGCGAAGGTGTGCAAGCTTATTAACTGTACTGTGGAGACATTAGCCCTCCCTGATTTACAGGTTTGGCCCTAGTGGTCGCTTATCTAGGTCTGTGGTCTCAGAGCTGGAGGAGGTGGGGACATGGGGTGGGACTCTATCCTCCTCCCAGGCCAGTAGATGGTGATAAGGCACCAGGGCTCCCAGGTCACTGCCGAGTTTTGGACACCTGTACTACTTCGCTTCCCTAGGATCCAAACTTTTCTTCTTCTCCCACGTCCCACCCCAGGTTCACAGTATCTGTCATGCAGGTGTTCACCACACACAGTCACATCCCATTGCATTTTTCCAGAACTCCTTCTCTGGGGTTAACAGAAGGAAAGAAGGAAAGTGACCCTTAGCCAGGGCTATTCATTCATTTGGGGCCTAGGTGAACACAGCGCTCATCAGCCTCTCTGGGGCTCCCCACTATACATATGCAGAGCGGAAGTGCCATCCTCTCTGAGCTCTAGTGTGGGAAAGGCAGGGGTGAAAGAGCGGGAGCTGTACATCTTACTCTGGCTAAGCAACGAGGAGTTCACAGGGCCATCTCCATCCCAGCATCCATCAGGGAGAGAACGACCCTTAAGGGCAGGTCTTATCCATTTCCTACCAACAGGTGCAGGGGCAATTATTTCTCTTGCTTCTGAACTCAGGGCCTGGCTGCACACCCACACAAACTTCTACCCACTTGACTCTGACGCCTCGTGGGGCCTGAGTGGGACTGTCCACCCCTGTGGTGCCCTGTAAAGCCATCCCCTACAGCTGCATAAAGCCAAATGCTAAGTGGAAGCACAAGAAAGATGGGTGGAACCAGATTCTGGGGTGGAGTTTTCGTGGGTTTTCCTCATCTTGTTCTAGAGTAGCTTTTGTTTGTGTAATGGCAGCATTGTGAAAACATAAAGTGCAATGAAGGGACTCAGATAAGGAGTAAGCTTGCAAGGCCAAGGTCAGCCTCCCTCCATGCCCCTCCCTTCTAGAGGCTCAAATGCACACCAGGCACAGGACAGACAGAAGCCATGACACCACACTTTTTGTGGGGCTGGCCAGTCCTCTTACGTTTGCCCATGCAAGAGACTTCCCCGAAAATGACAATGCCCCAGGCATTGTTAATGGTGGCCTGGGCCCCTGGCATCCTTGGCTCACAGTGGCAGGGACTGGCTGGACACCAGTTCTTCTTGGGGGATGGGGCAGGGACATGAAATGACTTAGGCTTGTGGGTCACTGGAGTTGGCCTGGTGACTGCAGGCCATGTGTCCTTCATTAACCCTTGCTCTGGGTAGAAAAAAAAGCCTGTGGTAGCAGAAACCCCCACATACTGGGGCTTGGGGTTCCTGCTTGTGCTTATTTAAATTCTGGGCTCCATGCCAACAGTGAGTGGCCATCTTCTCCTCTAGGATCTGTCCCACTGCGGTCATGAGCACCTGACCCTCAGCATTCTTGCCAGCCAGAAAACAGAAGCTTTTGACCGGCCCTTGGCTCTGGGTGGTGGCTGCTTTGGGCTTGCATTTTTGCAGACCATCGTGATTTTTGACTGTTTTAGTGAGGGGAACTCCCTGGAGAAAGAGCTTCAGCCTGTTTAGGAAGGATTCTGGAGGGTCATCTTTCTTCTCTGGCAGCTGCCAGAGGGATTTCCTCCCACCAGAGTCTGCTGTTCCCCTGGCCTGCACAGAGAGGTACAAGCTGCTGGCTTGAGAGATTCCCAATTTTTCAAGCCCTCCTGCATGTTATCTAATCTAACCTTGGGCTCCTGCAGCCTTCTCTCTTATAAGTAGGACCCTGATTCTTCCTAAAGAGCTGAAGCTTTGAGAACCTGGGCTCCTGCTCTCTCCTAGGCTGCTCTTTTGGGCTGCCATGAGGCCACATAGCCCCTGGGAAGTGGCCCCAACTCCAGTGGGCACTCTCTTACAATGGCATAGGGGCACATGGGAAGCCCAGTTGTCTGCAGCTAGGGCACTGAGTGTGGGACAGTCTTGAGGCTGGTTCTCTGACTGTATCTTCCCATTGGCCTCAAACTCACTAACCACTTCTGCATTAAGGCCTAGCTCTCCTGGGTCATGGAAAACAGACATTCTAGGACTTTGACTAGTCCCTGGAGCCACTAAACTCAATTTTTATTTTGGGACTGTTTTGGCACATCAATTCCTAAGATGACCCTATGCACTCCCTCCCTGGTCTTTTTGGCCCTCAAAGATTGGGATCCCAAGTTCATCTCCTGCATTGTCACCTGATGGTAGGGGTCTTATGAGGCTTGACCCCCACTCTTCCCTCTTGGCTGGTTCTTGGCCATTGCTAAACTTGAATTGGGCTGTAGGCTTCCCCTCTTGGCCTGATCCATGGTTCCATCTGCCAAGTGAGTGAGGGGGACTGAGAAGGTGGCCTGCCCTTTTGTCTAATCAGAGAAGTCTTTGAAGGCCCATGGTCATCACCAAATGGGGTCACCACCACATAGGGGATGGGGCAAGAAGAGGCTTTGCCAGGTTGGGACCCATGTCTTCTGTTATGACCTTCTCTCTTGGAGAGACCTGAGGTGGTATTCCCAGGAACTCAGCAAACTCAGCTGAGAGAGGAGAGGTGGCCTGCTGAATGTGTGAGTCTTTTTCAACTTCAAAAGCTGTATAGCCTTGAGGACCTTGGGGGTAAGCCCCACTTGTGCCTCACCCCAAACCTTGTGATGTGTGCTTTGAGTACCTCTTGAGTGTTGATATCAAGAAAGGGAACCATCGATGGTGTTCATTTGGGGTTCCCCGCCCTTCAGGGTTCCCTGATTTCTGATTTCCATGTGATTGTCAAACTTGGCAGGAGTGTAGTGGACAGGAAGCCAAGATCTACGTACACTCAAGAGGGATTCAACCCTCGCTGATCTGCCCCAACTTCCTGTCCAAATGGCCTTTCAGGGAGTTTTCTAGATTTTTGCATAAGCACCTCAGTATGTCACTTCCTGAGTCACTTTCAAAAGCATCAAGTCACTTTCTGACTCCTCAGAGTTTACCCCATGAAACACCACCAGGAAGCTTTCTGAGCCACTGGAGAGATCTTTTGGGACCTTCCCCAGAATATGCCCCAGGCCCTTGCCCATGTCCTGGCTTAGCTGTGACTCCATCTCCTGTGCATCCTTACTGCTTTCACCTGTGACTGAAGATTACCATGAGAGGCCATGCTTGCGCTGCGCTTGGTTACACATTTTTGGTAACTCAGCCTGAAGCTGTCTTAATTGCAGAGACTCTTGGATCTTGCGGCATGAGTACAAGTGGTATTGGACCAGCTCCTTTTGTAGGTATTGCTCCAGTTGCTGCTGAAACTCAGGACTGATTCAAAAATTCTCAGGAAGGATGGAGACCACTCCTCTGTCCTTGGAAAGGTCGAAAGTAAAGCTCCCAAAGACTTCCTGAGGTCTTTTGTCTACAGAGGATGAAGCCCGCCCACTGTCTAGTTGCTTCTGCAACAGGAGCCATTCTGGATATTGAATCTCATTTGGGATGAGATATTGTGGCTTATTCTGGGCTGTCGGGCAAGATACTCCACAGGCCCCAATCTCAGGTGGAGAACGTGGTAGGATTGGTAGAGAGGACTGAAGATGCACCTGGGTCCAGACCAGAGCCAGCGATGGGGCCTGGAACTGCCACATGGTTGGAATCAAGGGTTGAGACTGGGACGCCCAGGGAGACAGGGGCTGGGAATGAAAAAGCAGTGGAGATGCTTTGGGAATCCTTTGAAAATGAAAGAGGGAGACTGGGGTTTGGAAGTATTCCCAGAGATCCAGGCAGAAGCCACCAAGGATTCACTGTGCAGAGAGGGGAGACCCCAGAAAAGCTAATTATATTTCTGCTGAAGGTAGTCAGTCCCCTGCGACCTCGGGATAGGATACTGGCTGAGTACCAGGCAGTTAGTTGCTCAGGGGTGTCGGTGTCTTGCTCAGCATCTACTGACTTGAACACATTCCCCAGAGAATTCGGGTGGTAGTCTGGGCTCATTTGCTTTAGATGTAATTGATCTTCTTTTTCCTCCCAAATCTTGATCTGGATTCTCTTTGTGACAAGTATCTCCAGGAGATGCTGTCTATCAGAGCGGAGCAAAGAGAGGCCCCCAGCCTCTACCTGCCTGTCTGTGGGGCCCCCCGCAACGTGGCTGCTGGTGGGTGGTGGGGTAGGTGTTCCTGCTGCTCACACTGTGATGAAGTTGAGGGGCACTAGGCTTTGGCAGCTGGCTGCCACCAAGACAGGGCCAAAATCTGATAGCTTGAGTCACCAATGCCTGCAATGGCGGGGATGGGAGAAGCCAACCAAGGGGTGTGTGGAGATGTGACGAGCTCTGTGATCCTGTGCCTTAGTGGCAGTGCCATTGAGTCACACTGAGAAAGAGGCAGAGTGGAGCCTGGCGGTGGGGGCCAGGAGAGGCTGTCAAAGGGGGAATGTGGGCCTCTGAATCAGTGGGACATGACGTGGAAGGGGAAGCTGTCAGGGGCCAGGGTGAAAAGGAATGGCTCTGACGGCTGAAGGGCACTCAGGAGTGAGTGTGAATAAATAGACACCAAGGATGTGGTTGGGCTTGGTGACAGAACGGAGGCCCGAGATGGCAGGTGTTCAGTAGGAGGAGCCAGAGAAGCGAAGGGGATGCAGTGAGAGCATCTCACCCACAGGCTCCCCGCAGGGCTGGGGGATTCCCTCAGCAGCTGCTTTACACACCTCACCAGGGGGATGCTGGCAGGGGCCTCCCCAGGTGGCTGCAGGAGACAGGGGCACAGGCTGCAGCCATCAGCAGACAGGGTAGAAAGGGCTGGAAGGGCTGAGAAAGCCAGGTGGGTGGGGCCTAGATGACCAGGTGGGAGGGACTGGAGGACTTGGGGTGGGGCTGGGAGGGATGGCAGGGACAGTGGGCAGGGCTGGGCACCTGGGGCCCAAGATTCCCCTTGAACCCCATGCTGACATCACAGTGCTTCTGTTCCTCATCCCCAGGGCTTGTAGCCACACCCCATGCCTCTTCCTTCCCAGGACAATCCAATGCGGCCTGCAGCGCTCCGGTCACATAGGCTCAGGAGGGAGGAGGACCTAGGAGAAAAGTGGAAGATTCTTTACCTTCGCAGGAAAGAAACCAGGCCCCAAACCTCTTCCAGTTCTTGCAGGCAATCTCTGCAAGCAGGAAATCAGGACACTGGGTCACTTGCTGAAGGCAGGGCCTGGGGGCCTTAACAGGAGGCCGAATGCAATGGCTCCTCAGAGGAGACTCCTGGGAGAGTGGACTCTGGGACCCAGGCATCAGGGTCCAATGACACATGATCCCTGACAGTGATGGCAAGGATCATGGCGGGTAGATCTTTGTCATTTACAAAGTGCCACAACACCCATTACCTTGGCAGCCCTCGCACTGCCCTGTGTGGGAGAAAGGCCCACGACAGCCCAGACACTGCTGGGCAACACAACCAGGCCCTCGCGGCTTCGTTCTGAGCAGGACTCTGGGCCGTGCAGGTTCTGATTTCCTTCCCAGGAGCCCCCTGAGGGCTGTTTCCTAAGAGATGGCCCTGCTGCTGGCACCCTCGGGGACCTGGACTGGGCCTTTAGGGCCAGCTCTGGGGCTCCACTGGACCCTGAGAGATAGCAACACGTGGGGCTGGGACCCCATTCTCACCACCTTCTCTCTAGACAAGCTGCAGACGCTACGTGTTCATGAGCTACATTTAATTCATGGGGCTCTGAAATTTTTCCCCTATTTATTTTTAAAGTGGTATGTCTTTCAAAAATATAAAGAAGGATTACTTATGTTAGACACACCAGGGTATCTTCCATCACAGTTCCTCTGCTAAGAAACCCATCCATCCTCAGATCTATATGCCCAGATGGGCTTTGTCAGGTAGGACCCTGCGTCCCAGGGCCAGAACCCCACTGTGACCTCTGCCCAGAGGCTCATGGAATCTCCCACTGCCCTTGGATCTGCCCCAACAGAGGAAGAAGGCTTGACCTAGACACCTGCAAGGGCAAGACAGCTGGGGAACCCCTGCTCAGGGGTCTGTCCATCCACAGCGTCCCAACTCAGTATCCAGTCCTTGGCCACTGGTCACTGCATTTGGGACTGTGTTCTGGAGCCCCACCACCACACCTGGACTCCTGGTCTGAGATCTTCGGACAGAAACTCTTATTCTTCCCACTAAGTCCTGCCCCACCTGGCTTGTTCCTGGGAGGATGGTGTTCTATTCTTTTGTGAGAATTCCCATTTCAGGGTTCTCTCTAGGTGATTCAAGATAAGTAGAAATAAGAATCAGAGAAAAAGATCATCCCTGTGGGGTCTGTGCCAAGGGCTCCTTAGTTTCTTCGTGTTTCTTCGTTTCCTAGGTGGTGGTAAGGAGGCTTCACTTTTGGAGAAAAGACATGGTAAAAGGGGAAATAGTGAAAGGAAGAGCCCACCTCCGCACAGGCTGGCGAAGATGGTGTCGGCCACCCAGGGAGTGAAACTGGGCCTAGCCATGCAGCAAAATCACTCGGCAGAGACAAGAGAAGGTTCTCCATCGTCTGAATCGCACTGCTGCTCTCAGGTAACTGAGCACTGGCAGTTCACTCCGAAGCAGAACCTCAGGTCTGCATCACAGAGCTGTGGCTTTGTCACAAAGGTTCCTGAGGGTGGGGGAGGAGACAAGAAAAGGAGGAGGCTGAACCCCAGCCCTTCCCCCATCATCCAGCCCCACCCAGTCCTGGGCCTTTCAGAGCTCTCATCCCAGCTCTAATCATCCTGTCCGAGAGACCACCCTAGTTGATTTTCTATTAATTTCATCTGGAAACCAGATGTCACCCAGTTGTCCCTTAAAGCTCTTGCCTTGAGGCCCACCAATTTTATAATCCTTGAAAATCTGAACTTGATTTTGACATTTTGGCTACTTCCCAGGGATTTTTACTCTATTTCCTCTGTCCTCAACTCCAGTTTTTCTTCAAAATGTTTTTGTCTTTTATATAAATCCAGGCACAGAATTTCAAACTTACTTACTTCTGTGAATTTTAAATAGTGTTGTTTTGCCACATTTTCAGCCATCAGAGGGACCCACACACCAAAACATAAAATTATTTATTATTCAAAATTCATAAATCTAAATATGAAAGAATTATACCAGGAGTTCCCTGGTGGTGTAGTGGCTAGGCTTCGGTGCTGTCAACACTGCAGCCTGGGTTCGATTCCCAGCCAGGGAATTACCCCCTCCCCACACACACACAAAAAAATCCCATGCAAAAACGGGTAACATAAAAAAGAAAGAATTATACTAAGTAGTTAAACCTTTAAATGATAGTTTTAAATATTTGTAGCATTTTTAATTCTGGAGTTAGTAAAGCTTTAAACTGCATGAAGACTTTTGGGATGTGCATATGTGCACATGCATGCGTGTGCACATATGTACATTTATTTCACAGACCAATCCAGTATTTTCAAATCCTAGAATCCATAATTTTCTACTTAAATATTTTTCATGTTTTCTTGTCCTAACTTTTTACTTGCCAAAATAAAAGTCCTTGCTGGCACAGAAGCCTTTATTAAAGGTACTGCTAGGAAACTGAGGGAATAAGAAAAAAATTTGCCCATTTGAATTGTATCATTTCAAACTATAAATGAATACAAAGTCTGTCAGTGAAGTGGTTGCAATAATGCCTTTTCTTTGGATTACCTGGATTATAAAAGCAAGTACTTTTTTTTTATTAAAGCAATTATATACTAGTCAAAACTGTCATGATATTATTGTGGGGAAATTTTGTTGTGAAATCCAGGGATGAATTATGGCATATGGACTGTGTTTTCAATATCGTAAGCAGCAGACATTAATATAATTTCAGATTAACACCAATTTTGTTCTCTGATTGCTGGAGCTAAAATAGTATATGCTGCTTTAAATGTATACCTCTCGCAGATCTTTACTGAAGGGAGTTTTCCTTTGGATTTTTTATATTTATTATTCTGTTTCTAGCAGCTTGGAAGGTGGACGTGACAAACTTAATGTTTTAACCTTTCCTTGGACAAAAGGAAGGACTCTTGAATATTTCCACAGATGATTGTGATGGCATTAAATGACCTCTGTGGCAATTTGGATTAGATAGACTTAATCTCAATAACGTGCTGGTAATAAATGTCATGGTTTAATAAAGAAAATTTATTGGTAAATCTTTAAACCTTTATGATCAGTTAGGTTGGGGGCGTCCCTGCACCATTTGGCATCTTACTAGTAGAAGCCTTTCTGCATACAGTAAGGGAGATCTGTGGCCTTCGTGCCCATTATGCAGGAAAGGATTCCTTGTAGATAATTTGATTTGTGTGTTTATGAAACGCTGTAAACTGCTGAGTTTTGTTTTTTTTTTAACTATTTCTGTGATTTGAGTCCCTTAATACTCGGCATATGGTCATTTTGTGGGAATTCTGATTATCTACCAAATGAATAAACTTGAAATAAATTGCTGGGGGGGAGTGGAATCCCCAAAATTATTATTATTCCTATTATTTTTAAGCAAGAAAGAGACTTAAAAGGAGCCTAGGTATTCAAAAAACTTATTGAAAGAAAAAGAATACATGCTGTTTTGTGTAATTTAGAAAGACTTTTTATTCGCTGACTAGTATTTACTTTTTTACAACTCACATCAAAAAAAGGATCTTGCTTTTCCTCAGAGGCATAAACAAGTTGACACTGATGGGCTGGCTTTCTTGCTTAAAATTTCTGGTATCGGGTTTAATTCTTTAATAATGTTACTTATATTTCTAAATTATAGCTTACAATTTAGTTCATTCTAACATCAGTCATTTGTTTTTAGTTTCATATTATGAATACTTAATGTTCTACATAAATTTGCATTGCATTTTTTTCTCTTTCCATTTTTGCAGTTAATATATTCTAAGCTTGAAAATTATGGTAGTGATAATAGAAATGTCACCAGAGGATTAATTCTGCATTTCTTATGTGTAGTCCTACTAAAGTGTGAACCTTAAAGTTTTTTACTTTTTTCTTAAATTAGCTTTAAACACAATTTTTTTTTTTTATCATTTTAATAAAGTGGAAGGAGATGGGTCTTTGTGCTTGCTGGTCTTTTTTTTATTTTCCTCCATAATCTAAAGTGGTTCAGGTTAGGGTATGTTAATCAAGTGAACAAGGTGGAATATGTAAAATTTAAAGAGAAACTGTGTAAATCACAGTATAAAATTATGAAATTTGGGAAGCATAAAATGTACTATATTTATATGTAATTCTCAATGTTGCCACAAAGGTTGAATTTGAAGCTTCATGTCTGCATGAAATTTCCAGTATTTTTAATGTGTAAGATGAACTTAATTTTTCTTGAATGTTAAAGTCTGCCAATTGCTATGAAACAAAACAAAACAAAAAAGATAGTCCTTACTCTCCTTGTAAGTTTTAAAATGTGTTAGTTTTGCTATAACAAAATACCACAGACTGGATAGATTAAAAAACAATAGAAACTTATTTCTCATAGTCCTGGGAGCTGGAAAGTCCAAGATCAAGGTGCTGGTATGTCACCTACTGGTGAGAGGCCTCTTCCTGGTTCATAGCCAGCAACTCCTCACAGTGTCCTCACACAGTAGGAGGGGGCTAAGAATCTCTCTGCAGCCTCTCTTACTAATGAAGGCTTACATGCACCACCCAATGGCCCCATCTCCTATCATCTTTAGGCATTAGAATGTCCACATGTAAATTTGGGGAGGGACACAGTCATTTAGACATGTGCCCATGTGCTACTCTCAGAAGCCAGGGGTGGGTCAGGGTGAGCTAAGGTACTGACCCTTTAGGTCTATAGGATGGAAGCTGAGACTAGGAGTCAGAGCTTGGGGCTGATTTAGTTCTGGAGCAGCCTACTCAGATGTCCCTCCTATGTTCTTACTTATTCCTTTTTCTGAGTGTGCCTTCCCTTCCCCCACTTTCCCCTCCACACCCCGGGAGCCCCAAGTCCAGCCTGACCCATAGAGAGAGCTTGAAGTCCCATAGAAAGTTCCATCATGGCCCCATTCTGCAGTAATCTGAGATTCACTGAGGCACACACATAGCAAACTCATTTTAATACTCCAGGTGTGTTTAAATATAATGTGACCCTGCTTGTTGGTCATACTTTCATACAGCTTTCATATTAACAAGGGCATTTGAGTTTATTTGGCTAATTGTCATAAACGAGCACATCTGCATCTGCTATTGCTTCTTCGGTCTGCAGTCATTTCCTCCTTTAAAATACTCTTACCTAGAATTCAACCTTTTATCAAAACTTGGGTATAGGTCTTTCTTGTATTCATATTTGCCCTCTATATTTTCTCCATCATTTTCAGTATGCTTTGTTTGATGGGCTTTTTTTTCTGACATTTAAAAAAAATGTATTAGTTTCATGTGTGCAAGAGAACATAATGCATAGACATTTACAGACCTTATATAGTGACAACCCCAACAGGTCTATTTCCCACCTGATGCCTCACGTAACTGTTAAAGTATCATCGACTATATTCCTTGTGCTGTACTCTACATCTTGTGACTACAAATATATTTTAAGTAATAGTTGACATTCGACATTATTTTATATGAGTTTCAGATGTACAATGCAGAGAGTAGGCATCTATATAAATTGATTTGTGTAATTATTCTTCTATTATGATTTGTTTCTGCCACCTTATTTTATCCTTCATTTTCCATACTTTTTCTTCTCCCCTCTCCTTTTCCATCTGTCCCTTTATAGAGCCAATGTTCTGCTATTGGTTTGAGAGTTGGAAAATTTTAATATTGTTAGGGTTTTATATGATCAGTTATGTTGATTTCCTCTTTAGTTTCCTATACGTGTCACTGTTAATATCATCTCAGCGAACCAAGCAAGAGCTCTTGCCTCCTCTTCCCTCCTCTGATCTTGCTTTTTGCATCACGGCAGCTCTCATTTCAAGGAGTTATTTTTGTGAGCATATTTCAGATATGCTACACTTCATCTACATTTTAGGATATAATAAGGGTACTAACATCAATCCTTTTTCCCACAAATCTAATAGCATGTTTCTAGGTTTATTTTTCCTCCTACTGGAGTATTTCCTCTAGGAATATTTTCAAATGGATTCATGTGAAATAAAACTTTTGAGGCCCCATTTTCTGATAATATTTTTTTCTGTGCCCTCGTTTTTAAAAGCGCTAGGCTGCATGTAATTCAAGCCTTAAAATTTGTTTCTCTTCAATTCTTTGAAATGTTACTCTGCTGTATTCTTGTCTCCAACATTGCTGTTGAAAAGCCAAAAGTTAATCAAGATCAGTTTTTCTTTAAAAGATTATCTGACTTTTTATTGTTTCGACAGGGTGTAACAAAACAAGGAGTATAAGTCACTTTGCAGCTATAAACTCAACTAAAATGTTAATGCAATATGGAAGAAATCAAAACCTTTTTGAGACATTCAAGTACACAGGAAAATTAACTATCATGCCTTCATTCGGGAGGAAAATGAAAAAGAAACCTGATGAAAGAGACAGTCATTAGAGCCAAATACAGTTGGAGGTACTTGAAATGATCCCAAGGAATTGATGCTGATAGCTGGCAGCAAGCCTAGAGGCTATCTGCCCAAAATTAATCATTTATCAAAGAGAACAATAAGAATTAAGTTATCTTGGTCATGTGCTGAAAGAGGTGCTATGTTTCTTTTCAAGCAGTCAAAATAAAGGTAAGTTAAACTTCTGGAAAATAAGAAATAATGTAACATAAATGTGCAACATCTGAGGAAAACTGTCATATTTTTTATGTATACAAAATGGCATGTCTTCTCAGTTGCATCGCTTTTCAGAAATGTATTACAGAATTGATGGCATATAATTTTAAAAATGACATGGGTTCAAACAATTAATAGAGATAAAAAAATAATTAGTTTATCTTTTGGATTCCTGGGAACCTAGATTTTTTTGGAGGCTTAGATGTTCACATATTATTTCACTGCCTTTTTAGAAATCAAATCATGCCACCTGCACCTGTGGTTACAAGAACAACAACCAGAAACCCATAATCATAGTACTGTCAATTCATTTAAGATTCCATGATCAAAATCAACCTATGGACAAAGCATAGGAGACTTCATTATAATTAAAAAAAGAATGTAAATCACCTAAGACTGGACCATATAAACTATTTGCTAAAAGTTGAAAGCCATCATGGGGAAGGTTGCAAGGGAGGGAAGTTGGACATTAATCTCCACATCTTCTGAGCCAGTCAACGTTGCTCAAAATGGGAAGACAATATTAAGTACAGTAATATATTATTTAGAAAAAGTAAAAAATAAAAAAACATTTTAGGTTAAAGAACAAATGGAAAATGTGCTTTTAGGGGAAGAAGTGGGTAAGATGAGCTATATACCATTCATAAGAAGTCGATAGATTTTACTTAAAATCAATAAAGCAAATTAGGTGATTATATAGCATTATTTAGAGTTCAAGGGAATAGTACACAGTGAAAAAAAGGGTAAAATTTTCTTACCTCTGAGCTTGTGGAAGAAAAAGACATGTTTTTGGTTTTCATATTTTTGCCCATCCACATGTTTAAATGATCTTTCCATGTGCGTGTGTTGCTTACATTTTAAACATGTCTTAACTGGAAGATCTCTTTGGAGTAGTTCAAAATGGTATACATGTGTAAAATAAGGTTTCCTTTAGCCAAAAATGTATGAGAAGTAATAGACTCATCTGGTATCTTATGACACTTGAAGTTAGATATTATTAAATTATAGTTTTTGGAAGAACATAAATATACTCAGGACATGACCTGAACTCCATATTCTGCTAATCTAAGAAGTAAAATTCTTTGGATAAAAAAGAATAATATTGAGTTCCACATTTTCTAAGGAGCACTTTTAATAGAAATGCTAGTTTTTCACTTGTAATCAATGATAGAACAAAGTCCATCAAGGTTAATATTTATATTTTCAAAATTTTCAAATTAATATCGTGACTCAAATATTTATATCAAATTGTTTAATCACAGGATGTTGTTAAGCAGCTGTTTGCTTATTAAAACCTGCTCATTTCTTTCAGTGATTGGCAGCATAAGTCATATTAAAGAACTGTACTTGGAGTTTTTGAATGTATATCAGGGGAGAAATTTTATTCATGATTTGTCTCTGTTGTTCATGTATAACAGGAATGTGATGTCCACTGCCAATAGAACCTTAAATTCAAAGAGCACTACTGTCTCTTAATATAGAAAAATACCATAGATGAGCAGGGAAAGATTTAAAAGCTGAAATTCTTCAAATTTGAGTGATACATAAGAAATTTTTATAAGAATAAGCATTTGAAAATCACAACCAATTTTGCTATTTTATTATTTAATATTTGCACCAAAATGATTAGGCAATACAGATTAATTTGAACATCCGTAGTAAATAACTGAGTAGTTAGTAATTATCATTGAAATACATGTTTAAATAACTACTTAGTCCACAAAAAAATGAAAAAAATATAATGTTCTGGCAAATAATAGAACTCTAAAATCTGTCTCAGGAATGTCCCATCTGAAACAAAGTTTCATTTTGATTACCTGCTTAACTTTTATGAGATAGACATTGTTCACTAAAGTCCAGTATATGTTCTACTATTACTTGCGAATCCTGTCCTCAGAGAAGATTTACCTAAGCATTAGGGTATCAAAGAAAATTTGAAACAAAGATTTCTAGGTAGAGAGATGAACTTTGAAGTATCGATAGGACACACATTCTGATTATGTTATTGATTTTTGTATTTCGGGAACACTAAGAAAATGCAATCTAAGGGTACAAACAGATGCCATTGCTCCAGTGTGGCCCTTCTTATGAGAGTGATTGTGCTGGCTCATCAGGGACCCTCATGTCCTCCCCTATAAAGTCACAGCCATTGTGAAATGTGACCCAAAAAGAAAGGACCCATGTCTCTTGAGAAGATGAGCAAATACTGTTAAAATAAAATCATGGAATGAATGAGCATTTCTCTAAACAGGATCAGTAAGAGTCCTCAAGAATAAATCTTTCAAAGGCTTGGATTTCTATAAAAAAATTTAAATAAATGGTCTGAGCCATGCAAAACAAAGTGAAATAATGGTAACAAATAGGGTAGTGAAATTCTGTAGTAAATGGCATAAATGATAGCGGTTGATTAACACTTAAGAGAATGCAAATGAAGAATCAAAGGAAAGTTAAAACTTGGAAAACTAAATATTCAGAGAAACTCTTTCCTAAAAAATGCATTATAAGAAATTCAAGATGTTCCACCACAGCTGATACACAGAGATGTGGGTTCTCCAAAATGAACAGGTATTTTAATTTAAGGTTTCCTGTTGTTCTTGACTTTTGCAACCTAGACTTGGCTCCTGCTCAAGGAGGAAGAACTGGACAGGAAATCCCAACCCACCCCTGCCTAAAACTGAGCCTTCCCTCTCCAGAAGCGGGCATGGGTGTTGGGTGGGAATGCCTCCACCCTTAGAGACACCCCTTGAGATGTTATCAACTTGGGAAAGCTCCCATCTCTGAAAGCACTTTCCAGAAGGCCAATCAGTGACCAGGAACAAGAGTACATCCACTGTGTTGGAGGAAATGGGGTCGGTGTAAGTGCAAAGGAAGCAGGAGCCTTTTTGATTGGAACTCATGCTCAAAGAGGGCCTCCCCATGAATCACTGGTTTATTTCATGTCATTAATTTAGGTTTTCTGTGTCTAATATCACCCAAGATGCTACACAGAACAAGCAGTCCAATGCTTTCCTCTCCTTCACATCCCTTCTAATGAATGCAGCTCATGATAAACATTGCTGATGTGTCTGATCATCAGACAGCCACCAATATGTCTTAAATTAAGGTAACTTGAGTGCAAATGTGGATAATGTTTGAGATTACTTAAAGTTGTTATTACTAGTACTAGCATCAGGATTTATTATGCATTAATCTCATTGTTGGGAAAATATTTTACATGCTCCCATCCCCATGTGGACCCTCTTCCCATCCCTGTTGCTCCTTCCAGAAAAGGACTCTTGCAGGAGCTCTGACCTGAGCACGTGTTCTATCTTTTTTTTCTTATCCCCCCCCCCACCTTTTGTCAGTAAGGAAATGAATGAATGAAGCATTTGGGGCTTGGGCAGAGACATACACTTCCTTGTAACTGAACATCTCATTTGAGTAAGAGCTTGAGAGTTGGACAGCCTGCGTTCAAATCCCAGTTCTTCCACTTTCTGGCTATGTGACCTAATCTCTCTGTGGCCCCATTCTTCTAAATGAGATAAAATATAAAAGATCCAAATTTAGACATCCAGATACTTGTAGATTAAAACTTCAATTCTGTGCTTGTCTTGGCAGCACATATACTAAAATTTCAGTTCCATGTTAGTAGATTATTTACAGAATTGTTATAAGCCAAGTGGAGTAACACTACATAAGAAGTATCTTGATAACCTTTCTCTTGGAATCCTGCTAATGGCTTAAATAAAGATTGTAACCAAAATAAACTTCAGGCTTTTGGAATATCAGTGATAAAAGAGGAGGGAGGAGAAAGGTAAAAGAGAGAGAGAGGGAGACAGAGGGAAGGAGGGAAGAGGAGGAGAGGACAGGACAGGACAGGAGAGGAGAAGAGCAGAGCAGACAGGGAGGAAGCACATGAGGAAGGAAGGGAGAGAAAGAAATATATACTGTACATAAAACTTCACTTCTGTGAGTTCAATATACTGCTTAGAAACTTTTTTATTGAGTTTTCTCTCTTTAAATTGTTGTTTTTTTTTTTAATAGGAGGTACTTTCCAAAATGGTTTCAGAATTAACTCTTCTCTCTCCTTATGAAAAAAGTCTCATTTGTAAAATTTGGTTTTGCTATTAAAGTAGGCAACCAGTCAGGCATATTAAAATACATTCATGTACTCATCACTAAATATTAACATTTCAGCAAGATTTAAATTTAAACATCAATATTAGACAAGTTATCATGTGAAAGTTTTTTTTTTTTTAAGTTTCAAATGTATTACATATAACCCATAAGTCATAGATATGCAATTAGTAGCATGGGAGAAGGATTTGAAAACCAGAGCTATTTTTATTATCGGGTGAGTGAGTATTCTGAATATTTTTCTTAAGGACAAAATGTTCTCTTTCACAACAGGATAAGAGCCACGCTAAAATGAGAAGCCAATCTCCTTGAGTGCATTTTATTGGAAAACACTCATCAGAAGTCCATTCTTGTTCCAACAGGGAGAGAACTAAGCACACTGTGATATATCATCACCAAAACTCATTCAAGGATTAATGGCTCCAAAGAACAAGATGCCTCTCTAAGTCTTCCTATAATAGAGTGAAGGCAGAGGCAGATATTAGATTTTCAAAAATGTCTTAAACCAGATATATAAGAGATTTTCTGTCTTAAACCAGGTATTAAAGAGATTTTTTAAAATGTAGAACACTGCTACTCTCCTCACTCACTTTTTGGTTTGAGGATATAATTATGCAGTGAATTAATCATTGCTATTTTAAATTCTCAACTTCAGTTTCTAAAATGGTAAATATTAATAGATGTGACCCCACATAACCAACAGATCTTTGAGTTGCTTAATAATTTAAAGAGTGTAAAGGGGTTCTCAGGCCAAAAATTTCAGAACTGCTGGACTGAGAAATATAAATGTTAAAACCCAAGACCCATATGATAATACTCTGTGAATTCTTACAATGACTCCAGGAGGTGGAGGCTACATTATCTCAATTTACTAGATGAAAACACTGAGGCACGAAAAAGGAAAATAATTGCTCAAATCATGCAGCTTAGCAAATGCCAGAGCTGGGATTTGAATCTAGACACCTGACTCCAAGCTTATGTATTTCCTCTGGCAACATATTTAAAACGCCTTTAAAATATTCACCTTCTTTGACCCTTAGGAATTTAAAGAAAGAGAATAATCAAAGATGTCAGAAATTTATATACAAAGATACTTATAACGTAATAAAATTAGAAACAACCAGTAGTCAGTGGCAAATAATCCATGAAGGCCTTTGAACGACACTGGAAAATGTCCTGGAAATGACGTGACCCCAGGAGAAAGGACTCGGGGACAAAGAAAGCCATGGAAGCTGAACCTGGAGTGGGAAGCAGGGATCCGCAAAAGCTGGGAGGCAAGGAAGCAGGGAGCTTTCTGGAAGTGCGTTTGGGCCCTGTTTTTGTTTGGGCCCTATTGATATTTGGACCTGAGGAGGAAAAAGATGAAAGTTGGGATGCGGGAAGACGTGGAAGAACTGGAGGACACAGAAGATGCGATAAGGTGGGAAATGCCGGAAACCCAGGCAGCGCGCCCCATGGGAGCTGGACCTGCACCTGCCTGAAGTCTGAGGGCGCTTCCAGCAGCAGCAGATTCAGAGCGGCTGGATGGAGGCGAAAGGGAAGGAGGGCCGGGGGAACCGGGCGGGAGGGAGGCGGGGCGTCCTGGCAACGCGCAGGGGCTTTGCGTCCGGAGCTCCTGAGGGACAAGGTGGGCGTCGACCCGCATGATGCTGGGGTTGCTCCGGCAGCAACCTGCCAAGTATCCAGGAAAGCAGCGCCGAGGCCCCGCAGCTCCCTGTACCGAGCAATCCCGGCCCCCACCACACAGGGTGGTCGGAGAATGACAAGGGTCCTGTGGCTGTGCTCTGAGTGGGTGCTGGATGGCGAAGGCTGGACCGATGGGCGAAGGAGGGATCTATGGGCTAGGGCTGAACCTATCTATGGGGAGGGATCAATGGGCGAAGGCTGAACTGGGGAGGGCGAGACCAAGGAGCGAGGGTGGGGTTGATGGGCCCCAATGGCGAGGGTGCTGCTCAGTCAACAATGCTGGGCTGAACTGAGTCAGTGGCTTCAATGAGTCGAAAGGGAGATCTTCCCTCCGCTCGCTCGGAAAACAGAAGGGGGCGAACCAAAGCCTTTAAACAAGTGCCCCGGCTTCCTCCGCAGGGAGCCGGAGTCAAACCCTGGGGGCAGACCCGGGGGTCTCAGTTAAACCCACCCACTTGTGCTGGGAGAGCCCCCCACGCGGGATCCGAATCCTGGCCTCACAATCGCCGACGCCCCGCCCCCGAGCGCCGATTGGTCAGCTAGCTGTGCAGGGAAGACCTGGAGAAGCGGAGTTTGCCTGAGGAATGGGCTCGCGCGGCACCACTGCGCATGCTTGCGCCGTGACCCTAGCTTGAGGTGACGGCCGAAATCGAGTCGGGGGCTTCAGGCGCAGAAGCTGAGTGACCTTCCACGGCTCGGTCGCCAGAAAGGGAAGGCTGTGCTGCCGTCGCCGCCCGGCTGGTGCCCGGTGAGAACGGGCCCCAGCGGGTCGGGGAGGGTCCCGGGTCCCATGACGTGGACGCGCCCCCCAGCCGGGCTATTCCGAGGGTCCCAAGGGCTGCTGATGCTGGGTGTTCTCCCCCTCTCGGCTATGCGTCCCGGCTGTCACGCCGCCTCCTTGTCCTCCATCCGAGATTTGCCTCCTTCCCCCAACCGATACTAGACCCCAGGACTAAGCCCTGACAGAAACACCAAGTCAGGGAGCCCACTTGGGCCTTCCTTCACCCCACCCAATACTGCCCCACTCCCTGCATCTATCCCCAGCACCGTCTCTCCCTTGCATTTCTAGAGATCCCTGCAGGGATGGCAGAGTCGGAGGTGTGAGATACTGGGACGGGGGGCGACACTGCGAGGCTTGGTTAGGAAGCGATGTTAATGACATAATGACAGAGGTGAGGGACTGGGGCCATCTGGACGCGGCATGGACAGATCTGATGACAAATTACAATGGGTAAGGATTATGAGCCATGGTGATTAGGGAAAAGGAGGTACCATTACATGAAATTCCCATTTTGGAGAAGCTCTTCACTGCATACTATAAAGTAGCAGTTCTTAAAAGGTCACTGCTGCTTTGAAAATCTCCCTGTAAGGGGGTTCCCTGGTGGTGTAGTGGCAAGGCTTCGGCACTCTTAACGCTGCGGCCTGGGCTCGATTCCCAGCCAGGGAACCAATCCCCACCAAAAAAAATTAAGGTTGAAAATTTCCCTGTAAAGATGTGTACCTGCACAGCTAAGTGTGCCCATCATCCCACCAGCGATTCAACCACAGCCCTCCATGAACCATGTGGGACAATGATAGGGCAAGGGGGCACTGACAGTATCACTGGGAACTTTTTATAACAACCACTTCACCCTTCACCAATTTTCTATTAAGAACCTCTGTTAAATTCACCACTATTCCCATTACACAGATGAAACCAGCCCAGAGAGGGTAAGGGATTTGCCCTCATGGCTGAGGCCACAGGTGTTGGTGGACATTGATGGTATTTCTCTCCCATATGTATGAAGGTAATTCTGCTGAATGATCATCAGCTGCCAGACAGGGATCCCAGCTTCCAGAATCTCACTAATAGGGACTCACCTCCTTTTAGTTTCCCACTGCTTTATTAACAAATTACCACAATTTAGTGGCTGAAAACAACACAGCATTATAACAGTCTTACAGTGTTGGAGGTCAGAAGTCTGATATAAGTCTCACTGGGTTAAAATCAAGGTGTGGGTAGGGCTGTATTCCTTCCTGGGCACCCTAGGAGAGAAATCTGTTTCTTTGTCTTTTCTAGCTTCTTCAGGCCTCCAGCATTCCTTGGTTCATGGCCTCCTCCCTCCATCTTCACAATCAGCAACATTGCATCCCTCTTACCCTGCTTCCATCAGTACATCTTTCTCTGACTTTTTCTGCCTTCCTCTTTTGCTTTTTAGGACCCCTGTGATTGTAATTGGACCCACCTGGATAAGCCAAGCTGCTCTTCTGGTTTGGTAACCTTCATTCCATCTGCAGCTTTAAGTCCCCTTTGCCATGTAAGGAAACATATTCACAGGTTCCAAGGATTGATTAGGACCTGGACATCTTTGGCAGGCCATTATTCTGCCTTCCAAAGGCCTGATGATGTCAGAGAGGCTCCTGCCACTTCTTAACATTGTGTGATTTAGGGCTTACTGGGCCATCTATACATTTCTGGGTCTCCTTTGTGCAAATCAATGTCTTGACAGCTGGTTGGGGTCGGTGGGTAACTGGAGATCACAGCAATGTCAAACCAACAGACTGCGGAGTTAGGGAGAGGGTGTAAACTGAGCAAAGTAACTGTTAATTAAGTCTTTTAATCTTCTTAATTCACTTATTCACTTTTTAAAAATTATGTTCATTTAATTAACTTTGATTGCATGAAAATTTAATTTTCAAAATATATACATTTGACTTAAAGTAGCTGCCTTTCAACTCTTCCTTTTACACCTAGAAAATAAATTTCCAGAAGGCTAGGGATGAATCCAGAAAAGAGGCCAATCTGGGATCTGGCCACCCCTGTTCATGGAATGGCTGAACAACAGTCAACCTGTGAACTAGAAGTTACAAACTGCTAAAGTAGAAGGCCTGAGTCATTACTGTTTCTTAAAATATCAGAATCAGATAGAGTACTACAAAAAAATGTAGGTTTTGGGGGGTGGATTAGTCTGGGTTTGTACATTTTTAACAAGAACCCTGGATATGCTGAAGTTGGGAAACTACTGGTTATAGACTTAATTTGCCTTTTTCTTACTATATAGCAGTTTTATTGAGATAATTCACTTACCCTGCAATTCACTCACAGCATACAATTCAGTGGCTTTTAATATATTCACAAACCTGTGCAACCATCACCCCAATCAGTTTTAGAGCATTTTCGTCACCCCAGAAACCCCATCCCTCCCACTCCCAGCCCTAGACAACCACAAACCTACTTAATGTCTTTATGGATTTTTCTTCTCTATAGATTTTCTAGACACCAAGTCATGTCATATAAGTGGCATAATATAATATATGGTCTTCTGTGACTTCCTTCACTTAGCGTAATGTTTTCAAGTTTCATCCATGTTATAGCCTGGATTTTTTTTTTTTTTATTATATTGCCAACTAATATTCTATTGTATGGATACTCCACAATTTATTTATCCATTCATCCATTGATGGATATTTGGGAACTATAAATAATGCTGCTATGAACACTAATGTACAAGTTTTTATGTGGACATGTGTTTCCATTTCTCTTGGAGTGAAATTGCTAACTCTGAAATTGCTAACTATCATAAAAACATAACTCTATGTTTAACCTTTTGAGGAACTGCCAGACTGTTTTCGAGAGTGGCTGCACTATTTACATTCCCACTAGCTGTGGATAAGTGTTCTAGTTTCTCCTCATCCTCACCAATGATTGTTATAGTCTGTTTTTTGTTTGTTTTGTTTGTTTTATTATGTGCACCCTGGTGGTGTGAAGTAGTATCCCATTGTGGTTTTGTTCTGTAGTTCCCTAATGACTAATGATGTTGAGCATCTCATGTGCTTACTAACCCGTTGTATGTCTTCTTTAGAGAAAAGCCTATTCAGAGCCTTTGCCCATTTTTAAATGGGTTATTTGTCTTTTTATTATTGAACTAGAGTTCTTTATAAATTCCACATGTAAGTCCCTTATCCAACGTGTGGTTTGCAAAAATTTTCTCCCATTCTTTCGGTGTCCTCTAACTCACAAAAGTTTTAAATTTTTTTCAATTTATCTTTCTTCTTTGGATGCCTATACCTTTAGTGTCATATTGAAGAAAGCTTTGCCTAATCCACGGTCACAAAGATTTACTTCTATCTCTTTTTTAAAGAGTTATATAACTTTCTCTAACAATTAAGTCTATGGTCCATTTAGATTTAATTTCTGTATATGGTGTGAGGAGTGGATTCATCTTCATTCTTTTGTATTGGATATCTATTAATAGGTATTTAATTGTGGGTTACAATGCTGGAAGTATGGGCTGATGTCATAGGATTTTTTTTTTCTGGCTCAGATCCTAGCTTGAGGACCAATGACCTGGCTCTGACCAGGTCACTTTAATTCTGGACATGACCTGGGGGCCAGAGAGGCAGGGTGTTCTGACCCAGTCAGTCTTTCTCCCTCCCTCCCTCTCTCCCTTCCTCCCTCCCCCCTCTCTGTTTCCCTTTCTCCTTCACAAGAAGTATCTGGGTCACTCCTTTTCTTTGTCAACTTCCACTGTTTCTATAAACTTGAAACCAGAGTTTTATATAGTTAATTTTATTCATTTTTTTATTCTGGTTATTTATATTAATATTTATTTTCTTGTATAATATTATGTTGCATAGGAGTGGGGACCTTTTTCCTAAGCAATAGACTAATTAAAAAATTACCATCTGAGTAATGGTATTTTATTTTTTATTTTTTTAATCTTATTTTTTAAATGTTAAATATTCTTCTATTGTAAAATTAGTTCATGCTCATTACAATTTGGGGGAAATAATAGAAAGTTAACAAAAAAGTGAAGTCTCTCTTCCCCCAACTGCTAACATTTTAATAAATTATTTTCTAGTTGGCTTTAAGTGCACTTTTACCTAAAATAGATTAGAAAGCATCTACTTTTTAAGTTAAAAAGAAGCCAAATAAAGTTAGTGAATGGAAAATATGACTGGAATGGAGACTAAATAGAAGACAAGAGAAAGATGCAGGGCAAGGACAGAAATTCTTTATCTTTTGGAAAAATACACAGTTGTTTAGCCTAGAAAAGATCATCTTTGCTAAATGTGTTCACTGGACTTTCTAACAATGTTTTTTTTTTTTTTTTTTGTAAACCAAATATAAACACTTTAAAACCTTCTTATATCCCCTTTTACCCCTTGTATCTTCTTTTCTTATCTTGGAAAATGGTTCATTTTAAGGAGCAACTGCTTCATGTTATGGCCTTTTAGAATATTGTTGCTGAAGATTTTTTATTTATTTATTCTTTTGCGTAATTTCCTGGCTGGGAATCAAACCAGTAGTGCCGAAGCCTTAGCCACTACACCACCAGGGAACCCAGTTGCTGAAGATTTAAATTGAATTTTTCACAACTACGGGGGTGAATTGTGCTCTGGCACTTTATAAGGGTCTTTATATTGTTCACTAGGCTGGTGGTTCCTACCCTAATAAATGAAAAGAAAACAGGATACACAATTATTTGTAAGCTTTGCTTATAGCTGTGAAAAAGGATGTATGTAGAAAACAATACAGAAATGAAAACTGTTTATGATGGGATGGTAAGAATTATGCAGATTTACTATTATAACTTAATTTATCTTATGTAACTTCTTTCAATTAAATAAGTCAAACTTTTAAAATAACCTCAATACAATCTATTTCAGCACTTTCCTTTGGTTAAAAAACTAAATCCAGAAAAATTAAGTGTCTTGCCTCAAATTGGTAGCTTTTGGATGAAAATGGTTTCTGCAAGCATTTTTCTTTCTTTCCTTTTTTTTTACTTGGGATGAGGATCTCAAAGTAAAAAAATCCATGTAAGCAGAGCTTTTGAAACTGTGGTGGCCTTCGTGCTAAGATCCAGTTGGCATGAGGGCTCCTTGTTGAGCAAATAACCCCTAGTCTCATAGGCAGGCCCTGCATATTCCTGCCCTACGGGAGCATATGCTCATGGTCTAAATGTGCATAGAAGTTTGAGATCAAGATGTAGAGATACCACAGCCAGGACTTACTGGGCACTTACCATGTTCTTTGCTGTTGTGGGCTGAATTGTACACCTACCCCGCCTCCTTCACATCCTGAAATCCTAATTCTCAGGCCTCCAGAATGTGACTGTATTAGAGAATGGTCTTTAAAGAGGTAGTTAAGGTTAAATCGTATCATATGGGTAGGCCCTGCTCCAGTATGACTCGAGTCCTTGTAGGGAGATACTAGGATACAGATATACACAGAGAAGATGATGTGAGGACACAGAGAAAGAAACAGTGAGAACCACAAAGCTGGTTGAAGAAACAGGTCCAGGGGTACAAGTGGGTATCTGTGGGCCTTGCTGCTGCCTGAACAGGACAGGCAAGATGTCTCCCCCAGGCTGCAGTCTTGTTTCTGGGCTAACACTAAACTAGGAAGACTTGCCATCTGCCCACCATCCAGTTACCCCCAAAACAAAAAAAGCCACCCCATACTGATGCCCCAGGGCCATGGTCCCAAGGGCAGCCTGTTCCTTGTAATCTGTCCTTTCTGCTTCTCTAGGCTAGAAGCCAAGGAACAAGCCCTCAGTGGCCGTGGATTCTCCAGGCACCTCCACATCCCCATCCCCAGTAGGCATTGCCAGCACCTCCTCAGCATAAGCTCTCTGCCCTCATGGGGCCCTGACACCTCCTAAGTGCCAGGTGACCCAGGGACTAACACCTGGGGCAGAGGCTGGGTCTAATGAGTCCAGAGAGTCCCACCCCAGGACCAGGCTTCCCCTATATGGTCTGCATAGTGTCAGGGTGAAGGACACCCGTCATTCTGGGAGGGTCAGTGACTTCAGCTCAAGTCCCCAGTGCCTGTCTCAGATGCTTGGTGCTCAGGAACACCAATGACTGTTATCCTGGACCAAGTATACCAGGTCCCATGTGGGGATGGGCTCTGCTTCTGCCTGCACTGGGACTCCCAGCTCTGCCACTTCATGGCTGTGTTGGTCATCCCAGCATGCCTCCATGTCCTCATCTATAAACTGGGTCAATAAGAATGATAAACTTTCATAACATGGGGATGGAAGGTTAAATGGAAAAACAACCCTTCGCCCTGTGCTCAGCCCCATGAACCCCAATTCGTAGTGACTCACAGTTATCAGTACCCTCATCCCCCAGCAGCCTCCGAGAGCCCTATATTTGGCACATTTTACATTCAGGGAAAGTGAGATTTGGGTGCAGGAGCTAATGTCCCCAAGAACTGGCTGAGCAGAAGCTCAGGCCCGAGGTTCTCCAACTCCATTCGGGTCCTTGTCCAGCCTGGTGCCCTGTCTGTCTGACCTGTACCCTAGATCCATTCTCCTGAGCCCCAGGCCCCAGGGCTTCTCCACTGATGGGGTTTTGCCTCCTCCTGCAGGACAGAGCCCTGGACTGCTGGGTTCCTTGTCAGGGAGGAGGAGCAATCCATCTGCTGGGACCTGAGTGTGGCCTGGAGGACAGGCCATTGGTCTCGGAATGCCCCTGCCTGAGCCCAGCGAGCAGGAGGGTGAGAGCGTGAAGGCCAGCCAGAAGCCATCCTCTGAGTCCCCTGAGCCAGGCACAGATGTTGTCCCTGCAGCCCCCAAGAAACCCAGGAAGTTCTCCAAACTAGTCCTGCTGACGGCCTCCAAAGACAGTGCCAAAGTGGCCGGGGCCAAGCGCAAAGGAGTGCACTGCATCATGTCCCTGGGGGTGCCTGGCCCTGCCACCCTCGCCAAGGCTCTCCTCAAGATCCATCCTGAGGCCCAGCGGGCCATTGAGGCGGCTCCCCAGGAGCCTGAGCAGAAACGCAGCAAACTGGAAACAGGTAAGGCCCTGGTCCCAGAGAGCTGGACTGTGAGGAAGACTTCGCTGGGGCCAGAACTCCCCTGTCACCTGGGCAGTCAAGGGGACAGGCAGGCTAGGCTGGCTCTGGATATGTGAACATGTTCTGTCTGTCTTGGTTACATCTTAGTGTAAATCTCTGCATGTCTGTAGCCTCTGTGTGTGTCACTCTCTCTTTAAGGTTCCATTTGTCTCCAATATATATTTGCCTGGGAGGGTTGCGTCTATGTGTCGGTCCTTATGTGTCCACGTCCCTGGGCCTATTTCTGTCCATATCTGTTTGCATAGTTATGTGTCTGGGGTCTATGTGTGCATGTTTTTGTGCCAGAGTCTATTTGAAGCCCCAAGCAGAGCACCCCCACCCCTACCTGCCATCTAACTTAGTGCAGGTGACAGCGGAACATGGAATCCTGAGGGATGCCCGGGGAAAGAGAATCTAGTGGCTAGGAAGGAAGGAGATGAACTGGGGTTTCTTCCCAACTGGAAGTGTGGTCTGTCGTGCCCTGAGAAGATGGAGACAGTAGAAGCTATAGCAGTTGGCCCTGTTTGCTGCCTCTGAACAGTTGGCCCCCTTGGAGTCAGCCAGGGCACTCAGCCTGGCAGCCAATCCTAGGAAAGGGGAACCCACGCCTCTCGGTTTCCATCAGATAGCTGGGCAGTGCAGGGAACACCACCTCATGGATGGCAATTTAGTGTGAGTACCCTGAATTAAAGGGGGGAAGCCCCACTGCTTCCCTTGGGCCGAGACCTTAGGGCTCCTGAGGCAGGAACATCCCCAGCCACAGGCCTAGAGCTCACAGGAACCCCTCTGCTTTTATCCCCTGCTGGACAGAAACCATACTCAGGGAGTCTGGGGGATCTGTATCTCCCCAGAGCCTGGAGGTCCCTCTGCAGCGTGCCTGGCTCTGAGCACCCTGTGAGCACTCCCACCAGCCAGTTCTGGTGCCCCTGCATGTCCACTGCTTCCTTCTGGCAGCCCAGGGGGTAGAGGGTGCTGTCCCATGACCCGTTGGGGAGCAGGGCTCAGAGGGACCAAGTTACTGTCCTGAGGCTACCAGCTGATCGCTGCAGAGGGTGAAGTGGGGATATCTGGCTCAGAGCCTGTTTTTCACACTGAACTCAGTGGACTGGGCCATCTCCAGGGACCCTTCCCCAGGGATCTGCCCAGATTCTGGCGCTAGGAGGGCCCCCACCCCACACATATCATTGTGAGAATTAGAACAAAGCCACCCTTCCTTAGATGGGGAGATGGAGAGCAGAGCAAGGGCTGCCTCTCAGCCCTACAGGCTCCTCTATGCAGACGATCTTAGGCAGGCAACAACCTCCTCAACCTGCCACCCGGTCTTTACCACTATTCTTGGTCCACAACTTCCCCACCTCTTGTCCCATCCCAGTTTAGGCAGTGGGGATAATAGCAGCTTCCTAGTGCTCAGCCCAAATTTGGCCCAAAGTTTCCTAGAAATGACTTTAGCAGCCTGTGTCCCTGGGATACTGCCTTTTGGAGCACATCTCTGGAGTCAGCAATTAGGTCTCCAAGTTGGTCAGTGGTGCCCTCCAGAACATCCCCTGGTGGACTGAGAGCTTCAGGCCCTAGGTCTGCACCCCTATCACCCCTCCCTCTTCTTCCAACACCAGGCTGACCCACCTCCTTCTCTTCCAGATAGGAAAGAAGATGGAAGGTTGGCAGGGTGGCCTGCCCCCAGTCCCGCAGTGGGCGGGAAGGAGTCCGCCATGGGGCCCAGTGAAGCCCCATAACCAAGCAACTGCAGACACAACCTTGATGAGTCAGTGAACTTGGCTGTGACTTCTTCCTCTTGGGGCCCAGTCCCCAACTGATTTTCACTCTCAACATTGTGTAATTTTTTTCAGCTCAAGCATATGTTACTTTTGTAAGCAGGGAAAAAAAAACTCAAAACAGAATAAAAGAAGCTATATGCTAGATTCCGCCACGGGATTGTAAAAATTCCAGGATCCTGGATCCTTTGAGGCTCAGCTCCAACCCTACCACCCCTGGGACCCTCCCCACATCCCCAGCCCTCACCTAGCCCTTCTTCCCCAGAGCTGCCTGGTCCAGGCCTAGCGGGGTTCTTGGAGGCCTCCATCCTCCAGGGCCTCATACCCCTGCACACGCTTGCCTGGAAAACCACTCCTTGGCCCAGAGACTAGATAAGGTCTCTGAGGTTTTCTTTCCTGCTGCCTGGGTCTAAAAGGGGGTGATGGGACCTCCAACCCTGATCCCCTAAAAAGCTGATCCAGTCCCTCTCTGACGTCCAGGGCAGGTCCTCCTGCTGTAGCTTTAGAAGGCTCACCTCTAGGCAGGCACATGGGACAGATAGTCCCCCTGCATAGGGGCTCTGCTGTCATGGCAGCCCAGAGTTCTGCTGAGAAGGGGATAGGCCTGCAATTAGAGGGTGGGGACCCTGACAGAAGAGTATGGTACTCCTATAGTGTTCCAGGTGGTTTGGAGCTGAGGGAGATGCCTGGGAAACTGAGCCACTTCCCAGGCTCTGGGTGCCACCCCTGCTGGAGAAAGAGATGAAGAAACAGTTCCCCTCCAAAGTCAAGGTCCCCCAGAAGTCCCCACTGGAAAGGCTTTAGCCTCCATTTGTTTCACCTTGTGTGGTCCTTATTCTTCAAAAACTGCAATTGAGTGCAAAGGAACAGATTATTTTTAAAATACAGAGTTAGAGGCCTTATGTTTTAAAACATTTTCTAAATGTAATCCGTATCTATCAGCTCCCTCTTAGAAGAGTGAGATATCAGCATGTTTTCCCTGCCAGCTCTCCATTTTGCTGTGTTGTCTTTACAGCATGTTTTTTTGCAACATTTCTGTAACCATGACACGAGACCTTCTTTTGTCTTAATTCTATATCTAAATAGATTTTTTCCCCACCACTTTCTCGTTTCCTGAGTTCTGAGCCATGCTCTTGGTGGGCTGGTGTTGTCCTACGGTAAGAATGCAGGAAGAGTTGCTCAGTGTCTAACATGACGGTGGCATGCCAGCAACAAAGCAGGAATGAAGAAGAAGAGGTAAGGTGAGTAAGCAGGCAAGGTGACTTCATGACACTCTACCAGGTGCCCAAACATCCTGGCCTGGGCTGGTCATAGAGGATTGACCCCGGCCTGCTCACTGGACAAGGTCCCTGGCCAGCGCCCACTCCCTGCACTTTAGTGTGGCACCCTTGATCCCTCTTGCTGCTGCTAGGGAAGCCGTGGGCTGGCTGGCACTCGGGTCCCCCGTGAGGGGCCTGGCTGACTTGATGGCCCCTGGAGGCTGTGCAGGTCCAGCAGCAAGGGCCCACCTCCCTCCTGGGGCCTGAGTACCAGTGGTGCCAGTCATTTGCCTGAAAGGTGGTCAGTACCATACATGGGAAGCCAGTGCTGGGCCAAGCCGGGAGCTCACACCCTGGGGCCGGCAGTGTCAAGGTCTTCTTTATTTTGAAATATGTCAAACTCATATAAAAGTGTAAGGAGCAGACAAGGAACACGGTGTAGTCCTCCCTTCTCTCTCTCTCCCTCCTTTCACTTTCTTGTCCCTTCACTTCTTAGGGACCTTAACGTCTGCCCAGAGTAGGGTGCCTGGAATCTAGTGGCAAACAGGTCACAGCTCTGGCCTCCTAGAGCTAGACAGGAAACATGGAACTTCATGACTGGCAAGTCCATGAGAACCGGGGCTAAGGGCTGCCCGGGAGAAGGCCAGATGCCCCATGGCATCTGGCAAGTGGCCTGAGGGAGGTCAGCCTGAGGAAGCCCCTAGAGCAGTGGTTCTCAACCTTCCTAAGGCCATGACCCTGTAATACAGTCCTCATGTCGTGGTGACTCCCATAAAATTATTTCTGTTGCTACTTCATAACTGTAATGTTGCTACTGTTATGAATCGTCATGTAAATATCTGATTTGTGTTTGCCAATGGTTTTAGGCGACCCCCGTGAAAGGGTCGTTCAACCTCCAAAGGGGTCGTGAATCACAGGTTGAGAACCACTGCTCTGGAGGGACCTGAAGGGTCAGGAGGCTGGGCATGGGAGAACAAGCAGAGGGAGCTAGGCAGGAAGGCCAGGAAGCAGGAATGGTGGACTGTGTCGCAGGCCTGGAGGTCACAGTGAGGGTTTCAGGTGCATCATGGGTAGTGAGAGGTTGGGAAACGGCTCATGCAAAGGAAGCACCATTACACGAAACTCTCCCCAATGCCATGAGGACAGAGTGGCAGGGTCCCAGGTGGGTGCTGGAAGGCCATTGAGGGAGCCCCCATAACCTAGGTGAGAGGAGAGGGAGGGGAGATGGGAGAGGCTGGACAGAGACTGAACCCAGCTAGGTGATAGGTTGTCTTGCCGGAGAGACGGCATGAGGGAGAGAGGACTGCCTTGCCCAGCTGGGGTGGGGGGTGACAGTGCTGCCACCAGGAGGAGAATCCAGGAGGAGAAGGATGTGGGGGAAAGTAACCCATTCTGGTTCCTACCGTTGGCATTCTACTTGACAGTTGTGTTCCTGAAGACAGTGGTGTGGTTCCCACGAGTGTTCACAGAGCAGAAATTTCCCAGCAGTTGCAAATCGATGCCAGCTCTGGGTCTCTGCACTCTGAGCGGATGGCATATTAATTATGGGGATTAAAAGTAAATAGGATGATTATGCACTTCCTTTTTAAAAATAGTACTTCTATTGGTCTTTCCTTCAAACTAAAAAAAGATGATTAATTCACGGTCATTGAAAAAATATTACAAATATCTCCAGTAATCTACCTCCTAGAGATAAACCTATGATCCATATTTTTCATACCCAGAAAATTGAAGTGATACAGGTCATATTTTTTCTTAATAGATTATAAATGTCTTTCTAACATCCTTTTGCTGGCTGTACAACATACCTGTACAGGGATGGGTGATAGTTTATCCAACCAATTCTGGTTGCTGGATATATCCAAGCTGTTTCCAGGTTGTTAATAATCCTTTAAACAGCCTTGGGTTTTCCAAGGACAAAACTCGAGAAGTGAATAGCCAGCTTTCAGACATCCTTGCCAACACCCAGTACTGTTACTGAATCACCTCCCCAAAATTCAGGTTCATGTGCCCGAAGCACTAATAAGCCAAAACACTGAGACACTGGTACTTGGAGAGAGAGAGAAGTTTATTTGATTTGGCCAAAGCAAGAAGGCAGGAGAGCATGATCTCTCAACTTCATCTTCCTCAAAAAGCAAAAATGGGGAGTTTTTATGTAGCTAGGGAAGAAGGGAGGGGGAGTTCCAGGGAACCAAGGGGAAAGTCTGTGTTTCCTCAGTCACATAACATTTTGTGCAGCCAGACTTCTGGGTGGCAGCAACTAGTCTCAACTTTCTTAAAGGCATTTATTCCTCCTCCTAAACAAACTCAGCTTCTTGTGGCCCTGGAGTTACTGTCTCTTACTTGACAAAGAAACAGTTCAACAGCAACACAAAATTGTGAGAACAAATTTGCAAAATTCTGCAAAATATCTCATAATTGTTTATCTTAAAGCAAAAAGCAGAAATTAGACATCTTGTGACCTTGTTATTATTTAAGCTATCATTGTTTTTGCACTTAACTAGTTATATTTTTCTATTATCTCAAGCAAAGTGTACTTTTAAACATTTCTTCTGGAACTTGCCTTACAAGCAGACCTTCAGAACATGACTAACATACTTTCTTAATTTTGACTATAAGCTACATAACAACCAAAGCAATTGAAACATGTAAAGCCTATACCTGCACACCATCCAATACCTAAGCATGTTTACTAACTGTCGGTTTCAGTACTAGCATTACAAACAACATAGTAATGGCCACCACAACTTCACTCTTGTGTGCACAACACCTTCAACGTGTTTCTCCTGAGTGTTGCATTTCCCTCGGTTGGCTCCGAGAGCTTGTGGGTTCTCCACCCGCGCCACTTTGGGACTGATGCTTCTGGCAGCCGGGAGGGGGCGCCCGCGGTCTCAGCGGCGGTCCAGGTGCCTCCCCAATACCCGGGCGGTGAGGGTAGTCAGAAGTACCATTCCGGCTTTATAATCTCAGTCTGGCCTGCGCTGCGGACTCCGGACGCCCACCCAGGCCCTTTAAGTACCCGGCAACTGAGGTGGGCGATTGACCAGCAGATGGCCAGCTACTGGGAGAGAGCGATGACATTCTTACTCTTTGTTATCGTCCAACCTAATGTCTAACACAAGTTGCAGCCCCTCCTTTCCCCTGTTTTATTTCCCCATAGCACGTTCTAACGCTGACAGACCATTAACTCAGCATTTTTATCTGTTGCTTCCTGCCCCGCCCCCATAACATATGCTCAGCATCACCCTGGTGGGGGACTTTATTGATGTTGGTCCCTGAGCTGCTCGGTGTGGAGAACAAAGCGGGAGCGGGCGGCGAGGTGCAGAAGTATGAAGGGGTTACAGAACGCGGACATAGAGGGCAGAAATTTGGGGTTGGGCGGAGCGTAGGTGTGACAAGAAATAGAGAATACGGCAGGGGGTCGGAGAACTGAAAACTCGGGAGGTTGGAAAGGGTGCCGGAGAACGCGGGAAAGGAAGGGACTCGGAAGATGCGGAGAATATGGAAACAAGGAGCAGGAGGGAGGCCCAGAGTTGGAGGGCCCCATGAAACCAGGGCCTGCACCTGCCTGGAACCGGGGGTGGGGGTGGGGGGCTCTTCTAGCATCAGCTTTAAAGCGACCAGAAGGAGGCGGAAGGAAGGCTGTCAGGAGTGTGAGGTTGCCGAGAGAGGAGCAGCGTCATCATTCTGCAAACGCCGAAGACGCGCAACCAGAAGATCCGGAGCTCTGGCCTCGGAAAAGGGAGCTGGGGTCGGCTGGGGCGAGCGAGGTCCCGCCGTGAGGAAAGAGTGTCCAGGTGACATAAGTGCACTTAGGGCCCGGGGCCTCTGACAGGCAAGGTGGGCGTCAGCTCGGGTGATGCTGGGCCCTCTCCGGCCGCCACCTGCCAACTGTTCAGGAAAGCAGAGCCGAGGCCCCGCAACTCCCCACACCGGTCCCCACCGGACAGGATGGTCGGAGAATGGCAAGCACCAGTGGCTGTGAGAAGGGCATCCCCTGGCGGATGGATGAAGGCGGGACCGATGGGCGAGTGCTGGACCAATGGGAGAAGGCTGGACCAATGCGAAAAAGATGCTTCCCCCGCCCCTCCCCGAATGCCAAACAGGCGGATATTTTTGTCTGACGTTTTATTTTGACACAATTTCACACCTACAGATAAGTTGCAAGAAAAGTACAAAGGATTCTCATGTATTTTTCACCCAGATTCACCAAATGTTATAAATGAAGCTAGCCACCGCAGCAACATTTATAATACCGAATTTAAAAATGAGTGTCCAACAGGAAAATAAATTATGTAGGTAATCACGTAAAGTAATCTTATATTTTTAAATTTGACTTCTTACTGTAAGAAAGAGCTTTCCCTTCTCCCCCATTTACTTATTTCCATCAGTATCATCTCATGAATTCTTATTTTATTCAAGGTTATAATTCATTATCACTATTTATTTTGAATCTCAAATTGGCCCAACTTGGGGCGGGGTCATTTGAAGGTTTCAATGAGGTGCATAAAAAATTTCCTTCTGCTGGACGGGCCTAAGGATGAATTTAAACAAATGCTACCCGCTTTGTGAGCAAGGAATCAAACCCTAGGGGAAATTGAGGGTCCCATTTAAGTCCTCCACCCACTTGTCTCGAGCTCCCCTCACAGGACCCCCTTGTCCAAACCACTGGTCCTATTAGGCTCCGCCCCTGACGCCGCTACCCAATCCTGGGCTTTCCCCGCCTCTTCTGCGCCTCGCGGGGAAAACCCGGAGAAGCGGAGCTCGCTCCCAAAATGGGTTCTACTGCGCATGCTCACTAGGAACACGCTTAGGCTTTCCCAGGGGCCCGCTGCCCCGCGGGTACCGCGCGCTCCCGACAACCCGCGGGAGCGCGCGGGGGGGCACGGGGCTCGCTCCCGAGAGTGCAGGTGGGGGCTGGGAACTGGCGCGGAGGTTGTGGTGGCCTGAGGGGTCTGGGTCGCCAGGTTGACGCCTGTAGCTGTGGCGGCGGAGGCCAAAGGACCTGCCGCCTCCCGGTCGCCGGAGAGGGAGGGCCCCGCTACCGTCGCCGCCCGGCCGTTGCCTGGTGAGGACGGGCCCCAGCGGGTCGGGTAGGGTCCTGGGTCCATGGCGTGGACGTGCCCTCAGCCGAACTCTCCCGGGGGATCCAAGGGCTCCTGATGCTTGGGGTAGGAGTGACCCTGAGCTCTTCTTCCAGGCGCTCAGGCCGCCTCCTTGTCTTTCACCAGGGATTCACCTCCTTTCTCCTGGCTCCTTCTTACCCCAACCCACCCAACCCTGGCACTGAGCCCTGACACCCGAAATCAGGGAGCCCCCGCTTTAGTCCGTCTCCCCTGGCGATGTCTGCCCCACCGCGTACTGCCCCCACTCGCTCACCCGCCCCAGCCCAGTCCCATCTTTGCGGCTCTGTGGAAGTCCCAGTGACCTTGCACTTCTTGCTGTTGTTACACCCCTTCTTCCACTTCTGATTATGTAGATTGCCCGTTGTGGCTTTCAAACTTTGTTTTTCAACTTATACTGAGAAATGTATTTTACATGCAAACCCTGTGCCTGTAGATGTAGATTACTGAAAGAAGTTTAAAGGGAGATACTACCTTAACCTCACATGTACTTTACTTCTGTTCTATTCTGTTCTAGTCGTTCCACTCCAAAAGGCTATTGTCAACGCATGAAATTTATTTCAGGATCTAATGGGTGTGACCATAGTTGGAAACACTTGATTTAACCATCAGTCTTTTGCTTCTTTATTCCTTGCCTTTACTCCAGTAATCAAAGAATCACGTGTAACCTTCAACGGTATTTTTTATTATTTTGACATTTATGCATTTCAGGGCCAAAACCATTTTCAGGACCTGATTTGAATTTTCTAGTTTCATTCCATCAGGTTTCTCTTGTTCTTCTTTTTAAAAGCCCCTAATCAGACTGGGGAAAGAGGTAGTATGTGAGGTTGAGGCTGGATTATAGAGCGTTTACGATAGAGATGGAGATGGTTTTTATTGGAGGGAGAAATGATTAAAGTTGAGCTTTAGAAGATTAACCTGTTGGCACTGCACCATGTAGGGAGAATTTGAAGGACTGAAGCTACAGGGTAAGACCATTAGGGAGGCAGCGGGGATTGAAGCCCTGAGGTAATGTGCAGTGGAAGGCATAGAAGATGGCTGGATCAGGTGTAGAAAGAGATTTGAGGATATGTTAGGCCTGGTAAGGGAGGAGTAAATATAGCTAACATTCTGATGGGGGGTTGAGGGTTTGGGGCTGGAGAGTGCCTGGGCTGGAATCTCCTTTCCTGTAGACTCTGCATCTCTAAGTTGTTTTGGAACAGTGGTTCTAAACATCCTTCCTTGCACAGGACAGCCCTCACAGCCAGAATTATCTGGTACAAAATGCCAGTGGTGCTGAGGTTGAGAAGACGTGCTTTAGAAGAGCAGTTCTTAATCTTAGACACTGCCACCTTCAGTCTCTCCCAGGAATGATGCCTGTATGCACACTCAGAGACTGCATATAATCACAGGAGTGTTCATGCACCAGTCAGTGTGCACCTCTAACCCACATAGCCCAATAATGGGGGAGGGTAGAGGGACAGCAATTGGAATCATCCAGGGGCTTTGTCAAACATCAGGACCTTCTCTCCCCTTGCCACTATTCAGGACTCCTGTTGGGCCCCAGACAAAGAATTCCTTGTTCTTATGTGATGATTTACAGTTTACAGAAGAATTTCTACACAGTATCCCACTTGCCACTTTTCCTGTTTCACAGGTGAAACCAGCCCAGAGAAGTGATGGGATTTGCCCCAGGTCTCTTACCCAGCAAGCCAGCTCTAAGGACCTGAGTGTCGGCGGCTGTGTTGGCGGCTGACGATGGTGGTTATTGCTCTCGTCTATGAAGGTAATTCTGTTGATCTGCCATCAGCTGCCAAGCCAGGGTTTGCCTTTTAAGACCTTACTGGTTAGGGCTTGGACCCAAGGGTGTCTGAGAGGCACCTAACAATTCATAATATAATGTGTCTCTTGCGTGTTGGGTTTACACTGAGCCCTTTGTGACCACCAGCAGTACAGCACTATCAGAGCAGTCTGAGTACTGCCCTCAAATTGCTCTGTACCTCAATTTTGGGGGAGGGAAGAGAAGATAAGAAAGTGATGAACTATAAACTGTGAAGCTCTTGAATTTAAATCTGCTTGACTTAAAAACACTTCAGATACTCAATAAGTCTTTATTGGGTAAAAATTGCATGTTACAAAATAAACAACACATGAGGGCCCAAGTATTCACCTCAAAACAATGATCATCTGAAGTAAAACATTTAAATCCACTTAGAATAAAATACACCTATGTATAACAAGCGTTTCATATGATGATACTCACTTTTATTGAGGCAGTACAGATTGGTATAGGCTATGTAATTTTTTAAATTGCTGACTGAAACCCAAAGATGTTAGGAGCAATGATCAGGGAGATATGAAAAGCAGAGCCTTAGACCAAAACAAAGGAAATAAAACTTTTTCATAATGATATAAAGCTTTTACTCAGCTCATTAATCAAGGAACTAATAAGATCTCACAACCAGTTTGAAGAGAACCCAAAGAAGCTTCTAGTAGACTATCAATTAGGAATATTGAAATGAATGTACATATGGAGGCAAAACTGGCTTTTTCAACAGTGGTAAGAATCATTACATGTCTATATTTCTTTACTGGTAGAGAGAGAAAATTTATTGTCTACAAACTACATTATTTTGCACTGCTCTCAGTTTTTAGTTCTCGTTATTCTCTACAATACACGAGAGTTGTAAAAATAGCTCAAAGGCAATGAAAGGCTAGAAACGTATAACTTGGAAGGGTGTATTCTGGACAATGCATAGTTTTCCACTGAGGAACTAATTTTCCCTATAGTCTCATAATCTCCACGAAAGATATTTTTGATCATGAAATAAGGCTAGTCTCATTAGCTTTGGCCTGATTATTTGCCCAGACAGCAAGTATATTAATTCACCACATAGGCCTTCTTGAGTTTGCTTTGCTGGAATCTCAGACTGGATTTTTAAAAATCTGGCATTTGCTTTCCTGAGGTATAGAAACCTTGCTCACATAGCTCTCTCTACCAAATTTCACTGGTACTATTAATAAATTTGGGCAAGTTCATCTCCTCTTGGAGTCCCTAAAATACCCCAGGTGCCTAAAACTTGTTAAATTATTAAAGGATCATCTTTTCAAAAAAGATGAAATCATGACCCTCCCACTGACATAATAAACAAATGTTAATGATTTTATTCAACACATTAACAAGGGAACCTGTGTGACAGATTTAAATGGAATAGTATATGTAAAACATTTCATGTGGTACTCTGCACAAAGAAAACCTCATATCCCTCTTAAGTTGGTCACTTAACTGTGGGCCACCTATTTCTCAAGAGGATTTATTCCAGTGTTTCTCAAAGCATAGTTCATGTTCCACCAGTACCAGAGCCTCATGGGGTACTTACCAAAAATCCAAATTCTTGAATCCCTGTCTAGAATTTTGGATGTGAAATCCAGGCACATGCATTTTTATCAAGTGCCACAGGGTAATTCTTATACAGAGCAGAATTACATATACAAATAATTGAACTAAAAGTTTCATGAAAACTATAATTAACCTTTTGATGCACTCTTTCTATTCTTTTTCATTTTTCAAACACTGATCTTAAGCAGGGTTTTTCAACTTGAGCACTGTTGGCAGGGTGGAGAGGCTGCCCCAGGCACTGTTGGATGTTGAGCAGTCTCTTTGGCTCCTACCCTAGATGTTAGTAGCCTGCCCCACCACCCAATTGTGACACCCAAGAATATCTCCAGATGTTTCCACATGTTGCCTGGGGTGCAGATTACCCCGACTGAGAACCACCAGTCTTAACCCACTACATTGATACCTATGGTCAGAGTTGTTTTACCTTACAAAGTTTAGGCCCTATAAGCAGACCCATGAAGTTTGAATGCTGACTCTGTCCTTTATTGACCTGGCTCTTGGTCTCGGGGACGTAAGATCAACCCTTATATTCTTCTTCTGTAATATGAAAGAACAGTGGACTCTAATCAATGAGGTTATTTGGAAGATAAAATGAAATAATGCATGAGAAGTCTTTAGAGTAGTGCCAGGCACATAGCTGCTATTTGGAAAATCACAGTCTTTTAGACTCTTCAAAGATTTATCAGTTGACAGAAACTACTGTAAGATTTCAATTGGGAATTTCATCGCTCTCCCTGGTGGGAAAGCTGAGAAGCCAAACACGAAATGGTGAGCACCCCAGAGATTCACAGTGTCTAGATGCTGCCACCACAGTCAGGCTGGGGATCCAGAGAAGCAGGCAGAAGACCCTGTGTAGCTGCAGACCCTCTGTAGCTGGAGCAACCAACACTGGTGGGGCCACACGAGGCAGGCAACTGCAGGGACATTTTCCTACACCCTCCAATCTTCCACAGTGCCTCCCATTGTCCAAATCAGCTGGAAGCCACTACGATAAATTATAAAAATAGCTGCTTCCTAAGGACACATAGAAGCAGCTGACAACTTACTCTGAAGGCCTGCCTGCAGCTCTTTGCATCAGTTTCCTCTGTAACTGGAATTTCTCACTTTAAGCCACAGCTGCTCAGGGCAGAGGGAGGAGCCCCATTAGCTCTGGACCAGCTAGGCCTGGAGTCAAGTCCTGACTCTTCATAGCTGTGTAGTCCTGGACCACTCACTTCAGACTCCCAGCCTCAGTTTCCCCAGAAGGAGCGCAGGGATGATGATGATGACCCTTAGAAGGGAGATTGTTGGGTTATGGTACTGGAGGTATGGGCTGATGTCATAGGATTACTGTTCCTAGCTCAGGTCCCAGCTGGAGAACCAACAGTACGGTTCTTCATTCTCTCTCTCTCCCCCGCCCCCACCCTTCCATGCAGGATGTTTCTAAGTCACTAAGTTTCTCTTTCAACTTCCATTGTGTCTATAAGTTTGAAATGGGTTTTCAAAAACCTTTTTCTTTAAGTTAATTTTAGACTTTTTAAAAATTGCAAAAATAGTAAAAGTAAATTTTCATATACCCAGTCTCCCTGAATGTCAACATCTTACCTAACATTGTACTATGATCAAATCCTGGAAATCAACATTGGCACGATACTATTAACCTAAACTATTGACCTTACTCAGATTTCATCAGCTTTCCCCCTCGCGTCTGCTTTTTGTTCCCAGCATCCTACATTGCATTTAATTGTCATATCTCCTCCAGTCTGTGATGGGTCCTCAGCCTATCCTTGTCCTCAATGACCTTGACAGTTTTGAAGTGTTCTCATCCATTGTTTTGTAGACTGTTCATCCATGTGGCTTCTATTAGAATGGGGGTACATGTTTTAGGCAGGAATATCACAAGAGTTGACATTGTATCCTTGTCAGTGCCTGTTATCAAGGAGGTCATGGAGTTGGTGTGTCTTTTTACTGGTAAAGTTGACCTTGATCACTTAAGAGGGTGTCTGCAGGATTTCTCCCTGTCAAGTTACTATCTTTACCTTTGCAGTTAGTAAATATCTTGGGGGAAATATCTTTGAGGCTATGCAAGTCCTGTAACAGGGATTTTAATATACTTGATTTTTATTTATTTCTCTGTTTTGGTTATATTACTCTTTATTTTACTCTATAACATCATGTCACATAGGAATGTTCCTTGCTTTTTCTGAGAGTTACAGAATTAAAGAAAAAATTACCAAAGAGATACTGTTTATAGCTTTAAAATGTTTAATATTTTCCCACTGTAAAAGAGTTTATGCACATTGTAAACAATTTTGAAAAAAACAAAAGAAACGTAAGAAAAAAATAAATTGCTATGCTTACTTACTACTTTTAGCATTTTGAGATATTTCTTCCCAGTTATTTAAGGTTTTTTTGTCACAAATGCATAAAATGAAATTAGTCAATAAATAAAAAAATAAAAAATAAAAAAATGATCGGAAGAGAGGAAAGAAAAGAAAAGCAGAGTGAGGCCTAGATGTATTATCAGTGTCCAAGTAATACTGTACTTTGGTCTTTTTCTTTTTTTTAATCTTAAGTTCGAAAAGATAGTCTTTACTGAACTTATTAATTGGATTCTGCTTTCTAGCTAATACGTTTTGTAAATACAAACATTTGGGAATTCTTCTTGAATGATTTTTGTGACATGTTCTGGTTTTGGAAACATGGTGTGGTGCGTTTAATTTTTACCATAGACGCAGCCTGTTCATTTTGAGGACCAACATCACCATCTTGTGGCCTTTTAGAGTATTGTTGCTGAGGATTTAGGTTGGTGTTTTCATAGCTGTTACCGGCCTACATTACATAATGCTTTGGTCCTTTACAGGGGCTCCATCTGGCCTGCAGATGGGGGCTTCCCACTCTAACATAGAATAAAATGTCAAGCAACATGTTGAACATGATGAGTGTGCACAAATATAAGAATGGAAATAGCTGTGCATTCGAGTGGCAGGATTATGGATGATTTACTAGTATTTTGTTCTTAACATTTAAAAAATGTTTTCTATCTAGTTTTCACAATATAATATTAACAGTTTATAAAATCTCAATTTGTAATTCATTCCACTTCTCCCCTTTGATGAGGAAACCAAGCCTAGGAGTGAGAAGTCTGCTTATGGTACAGAAAACTGGTTTTCATCCAAGTAACCCTGGGGACCTGAGTCATACCTATAAGGATTTTTTAAAACTTTATTGAGATAAGATTCACATACCATACAATTCCCCTATTTAGAGTGTATAATTCAGTGAGCATCACTCCCTAATTTCCACCCCCTCCGTAGTCCTGTGCAACCCCTAATCTGTTTCCTCTCTTTATGGATTTGCCTGTTCTGGATGTTTCATATGAATGAATCATATAATATGTGATCTTTTGTGATTGGCATCTTTCACTGAGCATCTTGTTTACAAGGTTCATCCACATTGTAACATGTGTCAGAACTTCATTCCTTTCTTTTGCTCAATAAATTCCATTGTGTGGATAGCACACATGCAGGCCTGAGCAGGTGTTTTGGAAGGAGAGCATGGTTCATGAACCAACAGAGCCAGTGCTAATCCTGTGTGGTGGCCAAAGAGGAGCGTGGTGTCTGCAAAGTTGAGGGACAGCTGCCAGAAGGCCTAGGTGAGAAGGAAGGGGCATGGGCTGTTCTTGCAAAGTTGAACTGTTAAGGGGAAGAGGGGATTTTGTTTTAGGATATAGGAGACCTAAGAAACTTGATGGTCCAAATGCAAAGAACCAGCAGAGGCAAAGCGGTTTGGGAACCAGAGAGAGCAGAACATGAATGAAAAAGAAAGGGCCCCACTAGGGAAAGGCAGATGTGCCAGGGGAAATGGATGAAAACACTTTATTTTCCAAATTAGGATAAAATATGTATGCCCTCTTTATCCAGACAGTGAAGAGTGACAAGAACTTATGAAGATATCTATTCCCAATGGATAAATTATGAAACATAAAAATTGTAAAATTCTGGATCATGGAGAGATACCTTTAATCAAAAATCTGCAATTTTTGGGAGAACTTCCTTCATTGTTGCTATTAAAAGTAAATGGGGCTTTACTATATATGAGTGCTGTCCGGAAAGTATCCAGCCATGTAATATGAAAAATAGAGTCATTTATGGCTGGATTTTTCTGGACAGCCCTCGTATTGTTTGTTACAGATTTTTTTGCACATGTGTAAAATATAAACAAAACTTTTTGAGTGTACAGTTCAGTGGCATTAAGTTCATTTACATTGTTGTGCAACCATCATCACCATCCATCTTTTCATCATCCCAAACTGACATTCCGTCCCCATTATACAACTGCCCACCCGCCGGCCCCTAGCACTTGGCCACCACCGTTTGACTTTGTGTCTCTGTGAATTTAGTCGCTCCAGATACATCATGTAAGTGCAATCATACAGCATTTGCCACTTGTGACTGGCTTATGTCACATTGCAGACCTTTTAAACATAATTCTCATGTTCTCTCCTTTATACTTAATATTTTTGTTCCTCTCACTGGATTACCAGCCCTTTAAACATGATCATCTGAAGGATTTAACATTTGTGTAACATGGCACCTGGAGTTCAAAAGCATTTTGATGTTGGGTATTTCACAACCACGAGTATTATTTCATCTATCAACCAAAACCATGAGGTTCAGTCACTTCCCATGCACAGCAGTTAGTGCTACTGGGTAACAAATTATCCCTGATTTTACTGATTTAAAATAACAGTAGTTTATTATTTATCAGAGTTCCATGGGGTGACAGCACTGTTCCTCTGCTGGTGTCCCTGGGCTCCTTCATGCGGCTCCACGTAACTGGAGGGTCTGCTGGGCTGGAAAGTGCAAGATGCTCTTCCTCCATGCCTGCCAGTGCCTCTGTCCCGTGCAGGTGGCTTCTCATACAGCTTCCATCTCTGGCAGTCTCAGGGCCATGTTCCACGTGGGCAAGGACTTCCAAACCCCCACAGCATGTTTTTGTCGCACTCAAGTCACAGAGCAAGTGACCAACCTGCGCTGGAGGTCAGTTCCAATTCAAGACCACAGTGCCAAGGGGCCTGCATACTTTATAGAGAATTTGTGGTCATAAAACCATCTACCTTCTAAGGCCCTTTAGTGGTTGAGAATGGGAGCAGTCAATCGAATCCAAATTCCAGTCCACTGCAATACCCAGACTTTCCACAGAAGGTGGTCAGGCATAGTTCAAGGTCTTTTGTTGTACTCAAACTTTTTCCATATCCCTTGAGGCACATGAGTCTTGAATTTAAACAGCAATTTTAGGTGAGAAGATTGCTTTGTTTTCTGACCATGACTTCGAGTAAGGTTACACTGGAATACTGTGCAGACAGACCCCCACTGGTCATGGTCGGTCATACTGACCCCCGCCCACCCGCTCTCCACCCACCCGCACCCCTGACCTGAGGAGGCTGGGCATCAGCGTTTGATCGTCAGAGACCCAGGCGGTTGGTGTATAGGCGTCCCTGCAGCTTCCACTCCTATTCAGCGGCCTGGCAGAAACGACTGTCTGGCCCTGTGGGAACGTGCATGCCGGCTGGACAGTGACAGCACTGCTTTGGGTGGCCTGAGTTGTCTAGAAGGCTTTCTGCGGAAGAGAAGGGCGGCTTCTCTGCACCCTTGGGCTCTGTGGGTGGAGGCAGACAGTTAGTGGAGAGTGGGGAGGAGGTGGGGGCAGGGAAACCCACGGCTTTCTTTTATCCAGGGCTGAACTCATTGATTTTGTGCCTTTTAGTACTTCTGCCATTTTTTGTTTCACCTCTTCATCATCAGCAAAATGTTTGCCTTTGAGGACTTTTTTCCAATGGGGGACACAAAAGTCACTCGGGGCAAAAGCTGGTGAATAGAGAGGGTGGGGCACAGGGATCATGCTGTTTTTTAATCAAAAACTGAACATTAAACATGATGTGGGCACGTACGTTGTCATGGTGGAAGAACCAGTCATCTGTTCGCCACAACTCAGGACGTTTCTTCTGCATGTAGCCTCACAAACAACGCCAGCTGCTACACGATGTAGATGGGTTCTTAGAACACTCAGCTAGTGGGGGAAGCCTGAACTACAAGGGGCCCGCCCTCCGAATATAATTCTGAGTTTTTTTGGGTCCTCCTTATACCCCCAGTCCCAGCCCCACCACTTCGCCCCATGGGGCTGGATGGGCAGAGCCTGGAAATACCGCAAGGATGGGCAGGGGGTAACTTGTCTGGGATCTGGACCCAAGCAAGGACGCGAGAGGACAGGCCCAGGCTCCCAAGGAGATATCTCGGTATCTGGCAGATTTCCTTGGGTTTCGCCCCTCAGAACCTGACTTCACTGCTGCCTGAGGTTCGGTGAGTGTGCAGCACAGGCTTTGGGGAACATGGGGACTTTGGGGCCCTGTGCTTGGGCTGACCAGGCCTTATGGAGTTAAATATGGGCCCCAGACCAGGGAAATTCCAAGTGGGAATGGGGAACCAGGAGGAGTTGGAACTACAGAGCTTGGGGTGGGCGAGTGACGCTCACACGAGAAAAACTGAAATGTAAGAGGAGACTGCCCTCTAGTTTCTGGACTATCTGGGTTTCTGCAGATGGGAAAGACCCCACAATCCACCTACCACCCAGTCCCCCAAGAAGACAGAAGGACCACCCTACACTGATGTCCTTAGGCCCAGGTCTCCGGGCCAGCCTGGCCCCCATAGTCCATCCTTTCTGCTTCTCCATGCCAGAAGCCAGGAAGCCCTCAGTGACTGAGGATTCTCTGGACACTTCCATGGCTCTCTGCAGGTCCAGCTGAGACAATGCCAGGACCAGCTGAGGCACAAGGTTGCTGCCCTCAGGGGACCCTAGCATCTCCTCAGTGCTGGAGCATGGGGTGGGATGAGGAGTGGTAACCTCTGGGTTGGGGGCTACATCTAGATGTGAATCCAGAGTCCCTACCTCCCAGGACCAGGCTTCCCCTTTGTGGTCTGCAGAGTTTTAGGGTGAAGGACACCAGGCATTCTGAGAGGGTCAGTGACTTCAGCTCAAGTCCCCAGTGCCTGTCTCAGATGCTTGGTGCTCAGGAGCATCAGTGACTGTTACCCTGGACCAGGTACACCAGGTCCCACGTGGGGATGGGCTCTGCTTCCGCCTGGACTGGGACTCCCAGCTCTGCCACTTCATGGCTGTGTTGGTCATCCCAGCATGACTCCGTAAACTGTAAACTCATCTGTAAACTGGGTCAATAAGAATGATAAACTTTCATAACATGGGGGTGGAAGGTTAAATGGAAAAACAATCCTTCGCCCTGTGCTCAGCACCCATGGACCCCGATTCGTAGTGACTCACAGTTATCAGTACCCTCATCCCCCAGCAGCCTCCGAGAGCCCTATATTTGGCACATTTTACATTCAGGGAAAGTAAGGTTTGGATGCAGGAGGTAATGTCCCCAAGGCTGCCAAGAGAGGAACTGGCTGAGCAGAAGCATGGGCCCAGGTTTCTCCAGCTCCATTCAGGTCCTTGTCCAGCCTGGTGCCCTGTCTGTCTGACCTGTACCCTAGATCCATTCTCCTGAGCCCCAGGGCTTCTCCACTGATGGGGTTTTGCCTCCTCCTGCAGGACAGAGCCCTGGACTGCTGGGTTCCTTGTCAGGGAGGAGGAGAAATCCATCTGCTGGGGCCTGAGTGTGGCCTGGGGGACAGGCCATTGGTCCCAGAATGCCCCTGCCTGAGCCCAGCGAGCAGGAGGGTGAGAGCGTGAAGGCCGGCCAGGAGCCATCCCCTGAGTCCCCTGATATGGGCACAGATGTTGTCCCTGCAGCCCCCACGAAGACCAAGGAAGTCTCCAATTTGGTCCTGCTAACGGCGTCCACTGAGAACGAGAATGGGGTGGGCTTCCAGCCCAAAGGAGTGCACTGTGTCATGTCCCTGGAGATGTCTGGCCCTGATACCCTGGCCAGGACGCTACAGATTCTGCCAGCCAAGGAACAGGGCGGGGCAGTCCAACCAAGCCCCCAGGCTTCTGAACAGAGACCCAGCAAACCAGACACAGGTGAGTTCCAGGCCTGCTGCCCCTGGCCCTGCATGCTCATACTTGGGCCCCACTGCACCCCTCATTCCAGTGGGGTAACCTTAGCTGTTCTACTTCTGCTCCGAGCCAAGCCTCCTCATCTCTAATTTTGACCTTGTCTGAGGTTAATGTGATGATCTTTATCCCTGTCCTTCCCTCATTGCTTCTATTCATGTCCCTGGCCTCAAGTTTGCTTCAAGACAGCTAACCCGGCCCTCTCCTTGCCCTCAGCAACCCCCAAACCCCTGGAGTTCCTGAGGACCCCATTCGGGGGGCGCCTCCTGGTGCTCGAGTCCTTCCTATACAAGCAGGAGAAGGCTGTTGGGGACAAGGTATACTGGAAATGCCGAGAGCACACCGAGCTGGGCTGCCGGGGCCGGGCCATCACCCGAGGCCTGCGGGCCACAGTGATGCGGGACCACTGCCACCCACCGGATGAGGAGGGCCTGGAGGCCCGGCGCCAGAGACAGAAGCTGCCAAGCCCAGCCCTGCCGGAAGGCTTGGGGGCTCCTAAGGGCCCCGGAGGCCCAGTGGAAGAGCCACGCAAGGGGTTGGGCCCGTGGCTGTGCCCTAAGGAGCCAGAGCCCACCCCTGGGCTAGTGCTGAGCAACCCAGCCCCACAGGAGTATCAGGGGCTGCGAGCCCTGTCGCTGCTGAGCTTGCCTCTCAAGAAACGCCGGACACTAGGGATGGGTGAGTACCTCCCACCCCAGCTCCACTCGGGCAGGCAGGAAGCTGCAGGCCCTTCCCTGTGCCCATATAGAAATGTGGGGTCCCACATAGAAATGTGGGGTCCCAAATAGAAATGTGGGGTCCCACATGCTTTTGAAATGTGCTCAAAGTCAAAGTGACTTTTAAAAATACCAGTGTGTCCCAGTAATCATTAAGCCCATGGGATACAACTACAGCAACTGAACCAGGGTTCCAGGCCCTTCTGGAATTTTCTGATGGCAGCAGGGTCTGATGTGGGGCCCAGAAACATGAATTTTAACTGGCTCCGTGTGGTTCTGGTAACCCATGAAGTTTAGGAAGGTCGACCTGATGGCAGAGTCTTGAGCTTTGGATCCCAGGTTCAAGTTCCAGCCTTACCCATCCAGTTGGGTAACTGCAGAACATTTGCTGAACTTCTAGAGTTTCAGGAGCTTTACCTTAGATGTCAGGAGATTTCGTATGTGACTTGTGGAAATTGCTCAGCACTAGCCCAGTGTGTGGTGATGCTCAGTAACTGACAGAGGGAATCTTCATGCAGTTTTTATTATCAGTAACTGGGAGGTGGGCTTGGTCCCAAAGGCTGAGTGCCTCCTGAACTGGAAAGGATTCAAGGACTCAAGGATTTAAGGCAGCCACTAGGGCGAGGTGAGGGAGAGGGACTTGTTTTTACACTCTGTTTTTTACGATGCATATATTACTCAAAAAATAGAGAAAAAATTCAAACAAACTCTAAGAAAGAGTATGGCTGGGAGTAATGGAGTGCATAGGCTGTGGAGTCAGAGCTAGCTTGGCCCTTCCAGGTGTGCGTCCCTGGAGGTGGCCTCCTCACTGTGCACCAGGAAAGGAAACACACTTCCTGCTTGGGTTGCTGGATTGGGGGTCAGTGGGATGCATTTGGACTGTGCATGCCTCACCACATTCTCCACTAGCCGCACCGCCTGGCCTCCCCTCGGCCAGCATGACTGCCCAGTTCCTCCTCCAGGAGACCGCCCATCCCTAGAGTTCCTGAGGACCTGCTACGGGGGCAGCTTCCTGGTGCACAAGTCATTCCTGTACAAGCGGGAGAAGGCCGTCGGGGACAAGGTGTACTGGACGTGCCGGGACCACGTGCTGCACAGCTGCCGCAGCCGAGCCATCACCCAGGGCCAGCGGGTAACCGTGATGCGTGGCCACTGCCACCCACCCGATGTGGAGAGCCTACAGGCCCGGCGGCAGCAGGAGAAGTCCATGCAGATGCTGAAGGCCAGGCCAGGTGGCCCTGGGGGCCAAGTGGACACGCTGCTCCAAGGTGTGGACAGCCTGCTCTACCACAGGGGACCAGGCACCCTGACTCTCACCAGGCCCCGGCCCAGAAAGCGTGCAAAGCCCCAGGGATCCCCCACCCAGGACCAGAATGAAGACCTGGGTGAGTCTTCCATATCCACTGGCCAAACAGGGGGGAAGGGAAAGGGGCCTCAAATTTTACTTGCTGAGGCCCCAGGAAGTAGGAGGTGTGGCATTTGGCCTGGCCCAGCCTCCCATGACTGCCTCACCCATTTCTCCCCAGGAGGCCCTGAGTTCCTGAGGACCCCTCTGGGGGGCAGCTTCCTGGTGCACGAGTCCTTCCTCTACAGGCGGGAGAAGGCTGCTGGCGAGAAGGTGTATTGGACGTGCCGGGACCAGGCGCGCATGGGCTGCCGCAGCCGGGCCATCACCCAGGGCCGACGGGTGACTGTGATGCGCGGCCACTGCCACCCACCCGACCTTGGGGGCCTGGAGACCCTGAGGCAGCGGGAGAAACGCCCTGGAGAGGCCCAATGGGGGAGTTCAGGTAGGACAGACAGGAGTGGGCTTCGGGGACAGGAGACCCAGCCAGCCAGCCTTTCCCTCTTGACCTCCCCATGTTTCCCAGCAAGCACCCTCCACTTCCTTACTGGGAGCACTCTGGGAAGAAGAGTTACAGCCCTCTCCTTTCACTCTTTCCTTCCCTTGCTTCCCTTCATCACCCACCTCACCACATTCCCCGACTGGACTCTGGATGGCTGGTGGTCCTGCTCACTCAGGTAGTGGTCCTCCAGCCCAAGCTGTCTGAAATCTCTCTAGCACATGATCAACCCAGGCTCCCTTTCCTCCTCCTCCTCCCCGCTTCTTTTTCTTAAGAATTTATAAGATTCATAGAGGAAGCAAATTTCACATGGCAAGTTTCTCAGTTTTACAGGGTGAGTGGATAATACAGTGCCTGGTAGCAAGCACGTCCTACAGACCAAGTGCTTAAAGGACAGAAAGTGATGTTTTCCTGTAATCAATCTGCTTCCCTCTTCCAGCTCTTCTCCATAAATATCATCGTCCCTAAGGGAGGGTCATAGCCCCTCTATATTCATCTTTGTCCACTTGGTCAGCCCCACAGGGCCTGGTGTTTGGACTCTTGAGGGCACAATAATGTACATGTTTCTGTCCTCACCTTGGTAAGAGGAGCGGCTTCGTCCCAGCCTTTTCTACTTCATGTCCATCAGATACCTGCCTCTCCTTCAAGGTTCCCAGTCCTAAAATTTTCTGAGTCATCTGCATCACCTTAGAGCCTTTTTGGCCCAAAATTCTCTCAAACTTAAGATCTCTGATTTTTATTTCCTTCTGACTCTTTTTATTCCATTTCCACGTAACTTCTCTGTACATGGAGATGAAACTACAAGGCGTACGGCAGCTCTGCCCCGTCCTCAACCCCAACTCCCACCCCAAGTAACCACTCTGAGCTTCTTCCCTTGTTTCTCAGGGTGGCTGCTGCCCTAGTTCTTAAAAATGGGCTTCTACCACTGTCAACTGGTTCTTTAATTTCATTTTTTTTTGTTTTTTGGGGGTATTTTTGTATGTGGGTAGTTCCCTGGCTGGGAATCGAACCCAGGCCACAGTGTTGACAGCGCCAGCGCCGAAGCCTTAAGCCACTACACCACCAGGGAACTCCCTTTAATTTCTTGTTACCCACTGCCTCCATTCTCTCATGTAGTTATTGCAGATTTTTGTTTCTGCTTTATTACATAAATCTGCTCACAGCTGAGCTGGGAATACACTGCAGTTGTTTCCTCCTCACACAGCTCTTTGTTTTCTGGGCGGTCCAGCAGCTGCTTTATTTGTCAGTGTTCTGTGTGCCCATCACTTCTCTTCTTCACACATGGAATCAGTTCAGCAGCAGACAGCTCCAGGCTTTGCTCCCTCCTCCCCACCTCCCCAGGGTCACCTCGCTGCAATGCATGTCTCTGGGCCTCTCTTTCTTATCTTGGTTTACCCCCTTGTCTTGGAAAGTCCCTCCTCTAGTCACTCCCTGAGCAAGTCTCTGGAGGCCACACTGTTGAGACCATGCACATCTGAAGGTGTCTTGATGAAGAGCGTGGCTGTTTGTGGAACTCCATGGTTCTTTTATGGTTGTCTGGTCTCTGTTCTTGAATGACCTGCAGCTTTCTGAAGACTGATCCTAAGTGATGGGTCTTAGTTTGAAGTTTTAGGGCCATATCTCACAGGTCCTGGGCTGGTCAGTGCCCACAGGAACCTCCCACAGTGGTCTAAGCCTGGCTGCTGCCATTCTGGGACTTGGGCAGGGAAAATAAGCAACAAGTGGCATGTTCCAGATGCAGATTTCCACTTCCTCCTCCCCCACCCCAAAGACTTTCTCCCCCAGGTGCAGACATCCTTATCTCATTGCTCTTCATACAAACAACCCCCACCCAGGCCCCCTGCGTAGGGCTGTCCTGGACTCCATCTTCAAAGGACTCCACTGTTCTCAGTGAGATCCCCTCCAGGCTGTTTTGCCAAGTCTGTGACCACATGCCCACCCCCAAGCCTCTACCATTCTGTTGGCATCTCTGCCATGTTGCCTTCGCCTCTCCTCTTCAAATCTCTGGCCTGGTCTCTGTGCCTTAATCATTTCTCAGGGACCATTTTCATTGGGTTCAGGAGGAGCAGAAACATGCCCCAAGTTCACCTGGCAGGATTCCACAGTCAGATGCCCCCAGCTGAAGCCCACCCTCTCCAGGGCGTTCTCACCCCCATGGCCTCTGCTGCCTAGACAGAGGGAAGGGAGTCCTGTGGGCAGAAAGGTGCAACCACTTCCCTCTCAACAAGTCCATGACATGGCCCACACCAGTGCTTGCTCCTCCTTCTGCCCTCGGGTCAAATCCCCACTCAGCCTTGCTCCTAGGGGAGTCTGTGCTTCTGCAGTACATTGCCCACTGCACACAAGGCACTGAACACAACATCCATTTCACTCCTGATTGCTTGTCTCCCAGAGGGCCATCACTTATTCCTCCAACTCAAGAGGGACCACATAGTCCTGTGTGTGCCTCATTGTAGGCACCTGGGATAAGCAAGTGGTTGTAGCAAAGACACTGCTTTCCTGTAGCACCATGAGGCAGAGGAACACAGGGGCCTCTACCCCATAAGTCTCCTGCCTCTCTTCCCTGACAGGTGTAGGAAAGGAGACCTGGGAAATGAAGCTAGGCTGGGTTGGGGTGGAGGGGTCTGTGGCCTGGGCTCCAGGGCCATCTTGCTGTAAGGAGGCGGATTCAGCATGAGATAGGGTCCATGGGGGTCACTCCTGGAGCCAAGTGGCTCTCTCAGCCTCTGAAAACAGGCCCCACCCACCTCACTGTTCTTTTCCAAGGCCTGGGCTCCAGGCTTTCCCACCCCTAACCACCTTTCTCATTTCTCCCCAGGAGGCCCTGAGTTCCTGAGGACCCCTCTCGGGGGCAGCTTCCTGGTGCACGAGTCCTTCCTCTACAGGCGGGAGAAGGCTGCTGGCGAGAAGGTGTATTGGACGTGCCGGGACCAGACGCGCATGGGCTGCCGCAGCCGGGCCATCACCCAGGGCCAGAGGGTGATGGTGATGCGCAGGCACTCCCACCCACCTGACCTTGGGGGCCTGGAGGCCCTGAGGCAACGCGAGCAGATCCTCAGCCCAGCCCAGCAGGAAGGCTCAGGTGTGGGCAGGCACTGGGCCCTGGTCTCCCTGCTGGCCTGGAAGCCCCTGGGCCAACCCTAGAACATAGGCTAGAGGCTGCCTACTGGGACCTTCCATCCATGGAACATGTCCAGTTGGGTCCAGCCTTGCACATCTGTGTTCACCTGGGCTGTGAGCTCTCTGAGATCAGAGGCCACATCTGGGCTCCATACTCATGGCACTGGTCCCAGTCAGGGATGGGCTGTCATGGGGAGAAACCCACTCAGACTGCTGGAGAAAAGGGAATGGTGACTGGGGTGCCTTTATCAGCAGCTACAGGAAATGCTCAGCACCCATTTATGGGGCAATGTGCCTGGACCTTGGGGACCCTCTCTCTCCCCTCTCTGGATCACTCATGTCTGTTTTCCACAGTCTCCTCTCTCCCTCCCCACCCCCCCAATTTTCTCTGGCTATCTCAAACCCAACATTGCATGATTTTCCAGTTAAGGTTCTTAAAAATCTCAAGGGAGAGAAAGTTGATTGCCTGCCAGCTGGCCAAGGGGAGGGTGGACAGGGAGCTGAGAGGCCCCTGGTGCAAAAGGTCCAGACCAGCCATGAGCTTCCCAGAATGTTCCAGCTCAGTCCCTGCCCTGAGGCACTTGCTAACAAGTGTGGAGTCCCAGCCATGTCAGGATAGGCCTGCAGGAAACTCAGGGTTTGGGCGGCTACAGGGCCAGCCTCCCCAGGCAGCACCAGAGACCTTAGAGATAGCCATTCTTCTCTCGAGGGGTCAGGGCTATTTGACCTGGGCTGGCAATCTGAGCCTCAGTCCCCAGGACCCCGAGACACAGGCAGGTGTGGAGGGCAAGGACCAGAGTGAATCCTTCAGGGGGTCGGGACGGGGATCACCATTTCCTGGCTGGGGCAGGCTGGTGGGACAAAGGAAGCAACCTCTGACCCTGGCACCCAGGCTCTGTCCCCTGCTTCCAGGGCCTGGCCCAAGCACCCCACTCACAATGTCACGTTCCTTACAGGAACCCTCCAGCCTCTGGAGTTCCTGAGGACTTCCCTTGGGGGGAGGTTCCTGGTGTACGACTCCTTCCTCTATAGAAAGGAGAAGGCTGCTGGCGAGAAGGTATACTGGATGTGCCGAGACCAGGCCCGGATGGGCTGCCGCAGCCGGGCCATCACGCAGGGCCAGCAGGTGACTGTGATGCGCAGCCACTGCCACCTGCCTGACCTGGCAGGCCTGGAGGCCCTGAGGCAGCGGGAGCGGCTCCCTAGAGCAGCCCAGCAAGAGGACCCAGGTACAGACATGGATGGGGGGCACAGGTGGGGTACAAACGAACTGTGGGATCTTGGTCTCCGCCAGCCCAAGGTTCAGAGGACAGGCATCATCTGGGGAGCTTGGTGCCCTGACCTTTCTACCTTTCTAGAGTCTTCTATCTGTCCTCTCTACTAGCTCCTTCATCTGAACCTGAAAATCCACCTAAATCTGTCTGATCCTTAAAAACAAACTACCATTTTCTCTTTCTTTCATCCTAAGAAGTCTTAACTTTTTATAGGTTATAGTCTCTTTTCAAAATCTGATGAAAAAATGTAAACTACCCAGAAGAACATACTAATATGTGTGCATATGCACACATACATATGCATGTAAAGCTTTGCAAATAATTAACTGTATTAAACTGAAATGCGTTCCCATCACATAAACAGAATATAAAACCAATCTTTAGGAAGCATTGTGTATCTCATATTAATTTATATAAATATTAAGGGACACATCTTATAAAATATGGACATGAATGCAAGCTATATAAAACAACCAGAAAAACTTGATTTCTGCCTAAAACAAAAAAGGAGATTTCCATGATAAAGCCACTATTCCACTTAAACAGGAAGTGGAAGTTGTAGGATGCCTTTGGCATGCTAAAGGATGGATCATCTTTGATATCTGGTTGATTCCCAACTTGTTTGATGACAAGGGCTGCAGACTGACCCTTAGGATCTCAGGTAGCTTATTTTACCAGGCACAGGTAGTTTGGGGCTTCCAGTGACTCCCTAGACCAGCATTATCCTACCTGGTGTTCTTTATCCTCAAGGCCTTGATGTCAACAACATTACAAGGTGTGTGCCATTGGCTCTAGCAACTTCAACAAAAAAATAATTATTAATCCATGTTTTCAATTCTTTTTTCCTCAGAAAAGATAAAACTTCTGTCTAAAGTTCAGTTGTGCTTCAAGACTTGTTCTCCTGAAAGCCAGCAGATTAATGGGTAATTGTATGAGTTATCATAATGCTGCATCACAAAAGTATCCCAAAATTTAGTGGCTTAAATGGGCAAATATTTACTGTTCCTAAAGATTCTATGGATCAAGATGTCAGGAGTAGTTTGGCAGGTTTGTTCTGGCTTAGAATCTCTCATGAGGTTGAAGAAAAGTGTCAGTTGGGGTTGCAGTCCTCTGAAGGCTTGAATGGGGATGGAGGAACTACTTCCAAAATGGCCCATTCACTTACATGGCTGTGGACTGGAGGACTCAATTCCTTACCATATGGGCCCCTCCTCCTTTGGGCTTCTTGAGTGTCCTCAAACATGACACCAATCTTCCCCAAAACGAGTGATCTAAGGGAGAGAACAGAACAAGAAAACCACCAACAGCAGCAGAGTCCATATTCTTCTCAAGCACTCACAGGACATTCTCCAGGATCAACCACATCTAGGCCATAACACAAAACTCAGCTTAAAAGGATTGAAATCATACAAAGTATATTATCTAACTACAGTGGAATGAAACCAGAAATCAATAACAGAAAGAAATGTGAGAAACTTACAAATACGTAAAAATTAAATAACACTGTCCTAAATAACCAATGACCCAAAGAAGAAATCACAAGGGAAATTAGAAAACACTTTAACCCTACCAGACCACTGTACCGATTTTTCGGTAATTTCCGAATCTGCCTCTAGACCATTGTACCTAATTTTCGAAATGAAAGGTAGACCTATTTCTACAATGTCTCCAAGTTCCATCTTATTCTAACCACTTGTTTGCATGGATGGGGGGCAAACAAGTAACTAACATTTTTCTATATCATGTTTGTTTTTTCTCTTTAATGCTCAGGAGCCTAGGTATAGGGGACAGTTACGTTCAGGGCCTCAGGTCTGGTAGGGTTAAAATGAACAAAATTGGAGATGCAGCATACCAAAACTCATGGGATATAACAGCCAAGCAATGCTTAGAGAAAAATTTATAGCTGTAAGTACTTGTATTAAAAAATGAGCTCTCTTGGGTCCTCGCTTCCAAGATGACAAAGAAAAGAAGGAACAGTAGTTGAGCCAAAAAGGGCCGTGGCCATGTGCAGCCTATTCATTGCACCAACTGTGCCCAATGCATGCCCAAGGACAAGGCCATTAAGTTCGTCATCTGAAACATAGTAGAGGCCGCAGTCATTAGGGACATTGCCGAAGCAAGTGTCTTCGACGCCTATGTGCTTCCCAAACTGTATGTGAAACTGCATTACTGTGTGAGTTGTACCATTCACAGCAAGGTACTCGGGAATCGTTCCATGAAGCCCGGAAGGACCCAACACCCCCACCCAGATTTAGACCCGCAGTGCTGCCCCATGACCTCCGTCAAAGCCCATGTAAAATGCTGAGTCCTTAAGGACTGAAGAAATATTCTCTGGGAAGAAAATAAAATGGAAATTAAACTTTAAAAAAAAATGAGAAAAATCTCAAATCAGTAAGTTAGGTATACATGTTAAGCTGCTAGAAAAAAAAAGTAAACCAAAGCAAGTAGAAGAAAGGAAATTATAAAAATAAAAATACAAATTAATGAAATAGAGACGAGAAAGAAAATTAACAAAACCAAAAGTTGGTTCTTTGAAAGGAGCAACAAAATTGACAAACCTTGAGTTAAAGTGACCCAAAAATATCTTTTAAAGATAAAGAAAACTCAAATTATTAAAATCAAGAATGGAAGATGGGACATTACTATCTACATCATGAGAAAAAAAAGAAAGGATTATAAGGGAATACTCTGAACGACAGTATCCCAACAAATTAGATAACTTAGATGAAGTGAAAAAATTCTTAGACAAGCTACCAAAACTGATTCAAGAAGGAATAGAAAATCTGATTAGACCTATAAGATTGAATTAGTAATTTTAAGACTTCCTACAAAGACAAGCCCAGGCCCCGATAAATTACTTCATTAGTGACTTCTACCAAACATTTAAAGAATTAACACCAATCCTTCCCAAAACTATAAGAGGAGGGAGAGAACTTTGGGGTCGTGAAAACGTTCTAAAAGTGATTGTGGTGATAGATGCGCAACTCAACTCTGAGTATATACTTAGGGGACCAAAAAAGCCCGGAATTTATTTACAAAAAATTGTGTGTGTATACTTACATGTTTAAACTTCAGTCACTTTCCAATTATTCTGTTTGAGGCAATATATCTATCAAGACACTTTTTCAGCTGCTCAAAACAGTTTTGAACTCGTCGATTTTGATGCCTTTTAGTGCTTCTGCCATTTTTTGTTTCACCTTTTCCACATCGGCAACGCGTTTCCCTTTGAGTTGAAGACTTTTTTTCACTGGGGAAATAACAAAAAAAAAAGTCACTCAGGGGTGAGATCAGGTGAACAGGGAGGTGAGGCATAGGGGTCATGCTATTTTGGGTCAAAAACTGCTGAACACTCAGCGCAGTGTGGGCAGGTGTGTTGTCATGCTGCAGGTCGTTTGTGTAAATCACCGATCATGAACCAGGCAAACATGTTGAAAGTCTCCAAAAAAAATTCACTGAAGCGAATGCAGCCTCTCACCACAATGTCAGCTGATGCAGATGGGTTTCTAGAATGCTCACCTCATGGGGGAAGCCTGACTACAAGGGGCCCACCCTCCAGAAGATAATTCTGATTTTTGAGGGGTACCCCTCATACTAAAACCATCAAATTCTATACTTTACATAGGTGAACCATATGGTATGTGAGTTACAGCTAAGTAAAGCAGTTTAAAAAAAAAAAAAGCCACAGTGACTTTATGACCAGTGCCACAGCCCTTCACTTCTGCTTTACTCTGTTCATTAGAAGGCAGTCACCACATCCAGCCCACACCCAAGGGAGGGGAATTAGGTTCTTCTCCTTGGAGTGAGGAGTATCAAGGAATTTGCAAGCATTTTCTAAACCCGTCACAATAAGAACTCTGTGTTTCTTGACAAGGAATCTGAAAAGGTCCCTCGATGAAAAAGTCCAACAATTTCTGGAGCAGGAGATTGGACTTCTCAGGCATGTTGATGTCTCTTCCCAGGACATTCCTGGTGGAGAAAGCTGGGAATTCCCAAATTACATGGCAATGGAGCAATCTCAGATTTTAAAGGAATTGATATGATCTATGTATTATGTGTGTATAAAAATGATCTAGTTGATGGTTTTTCTCTAGGGGAAAGGATTGCAGGAATTCTTAGCTTTCTATGTTATCTATTTCCACTATGTTTGGATTCTTATAATGAATATATGTTTCTTTGTAATCAGGAAGGTCAAAGATATAAAACCTGACAGCGAGTCCCACTGAGGCCAGTCTCCTTATCGACTCCAGCAGAGGAACCTCTTGTGTCTCCAGTGTCAAGGATGCTCTGCGTCCACACAGGATCCCAGCATTTCCCACTTGGTTAGCTGTTGCTGGATAAAAGCTCTCTTACTCTTTCAAAGCATCAACAATCTTCACACTTCCTCAAGAGGCCTCCCAGGAAGAATGCCCTGATGGTATCTTCATGCAGGCAAAGAAGTGAGCTGGGAGCTGGCAGTTTGCAGGTTTGCGTGATGTGGGGAAAGCCCAACCTCTGAAAGATCTGAAGAAGCATCTTTGACAAAGTTATTCTTCCCTCCTCTGCCACCCCAAGCCACAAACACGCATTCATTTCAGAGCACGCAATTTTGCCAAGGACTTTCCGTTGGGTGTGGCCCTGCATTAGCCGGGGCACGTTTGGAGAAGTTCCTGCTTCTTGGAGCTGAGCTAAGCTGCCTTGTATAGCTCCAGCCGCCCAGGTGTTTCCCGGACAAGTGCCAGGTGGGCCTTCGTGCCCCTTGGCCACCTGCTGCTGGGGCATGCTGTCCCTCACAGTAACAGAGCAGGCCAAACCAGAGGCCCCATTACACACACTGTTGGACTTTCTTTCCCTGTTTTCCAAATTAAATTAAACCCAGTGTCCATAATCCCTATGGCAGGTGTCATTCCTGAAAGTGGGAGCCAGCCTAGATGTTCACAGGAAGCCAATGCTGGGCAGATTGTACCGGGCTAAGGTCAACCATGTCCTAGGTCACCCACATTCATCTCATGCAGGAGGAAAGAAAGACCCAGATGGCAGAGGAGGCGCATCCCTTTCTCCAAACTGGTAGTACATCAGAGAGCTGACCTAGCAGGTCCAAGAGAAGCAGGCTGATATCCCCTGGGAACTCCAGAGGCTTCTACTTGCTAACACAGCATTGTCCTCTACCGCAAGGCTCCTTGCCCTCACCCTATAATTGCAGAGAAAGCACACAGGACAGGCTCCCTCTCTTCTGGCAAGCTGGCCACAGAACCTGCAATCTAGCTATAGGACAGTGACACCTCAGATGTGCCCCACTGTCCATCTGCTCATCCATTTCCCCTAAAAAACCTTATTTTGTGTCTCACCATGTGGAACTAGTATGTGTCCACATCCCATTTGCTGGCCATCACAGAGCCACACACTCCACATAGGTTAGTGCCACGTGGTCAGAAAATGGAGTTTGGCTCAGTCCCTCAAGGAACGGGAAGCTCACACAGGCCTGGTGAGAAGCACTGAGTTGCAGCCATTGCTACCTGCAGAGCCTGCACTGTCTGCTGCTCTGCAGCCTCCCCAGTGGGGCCTCTGCAGGGCTAGCGACTTTCCTAGCCCGGAGGCCCACAGCCATCACCTTGGCTGGGTTCCAGGCACCCAGAACTTGTGGTGTGGTGCAAGAAGAATTAGAGAAGGACGTAGACTTCTTCCTTCCTGGATATTCACGTGGAGGGGCTGATATACTCTTCCTCTTCCCTTCACCTGGACAAAAGGGTGGTCCGTGTTGCTCAAACTGAGGATGCCCAGATGGTCGTCCCCACTGTTGCTCAGCCACTGAACTCCAGAAGTGTCACCCTCCCTAAGTCTACTTCCTCCATGATTCAAGAGCCAAAGAGATGGCCCCTGCCTGTCACTGTCACGGAGCAAAGTGCATGGGGTGGATCCTCTTTTGGAAGCTGGCCCCCTCTGCAGACGGCAGCATGTCAGAGGGGCCATGCCCTCCTTTCCTGCTCCTGCTCTGCTGCTAGTTTCCCCCAATAAACCCTATTTTATTATGTCTGCACCACACAATGTGAGTGATGTCGTTGTGCCCCTGTGCATGACAATGTACAACACCTCAATTATGAAATTTAAAATAAGTTTACACGGATTAGCGAAAGTATCAACAAGGAACTCAAATTTTAAAAATGGGGAGCAGTGGTTGGCTGTAGGAGCCTCAATCCCCAGTCCCTGTCCCCAAGGTTATAAGGTGAGCATCATAGAAATGCTTCTCATGGCCCCACTCCCACTTCTGGCCCCAGCCCAGCCTCTTGTCCCCATGCCCTGTGTCAGAAATGCTTCTGCAGGGTGGCACTAAGGACTTCGTTACTAAATAGCCAGTAGATGTTTCTCAGAACTCGCCCTCCAGTACTGACCACTTCCTCCTTGATCCCTCCTCTGGGTTCCCCACCTCCCTCCCTGAGGCCCTTCTCGGCCTCCCTCAAAGGCTCCTCCATCCTATGAGCTTGGTGGTTGATGGTCTGGAGACTGGACCTCAGCCCTTTTCTGCCCAGCCACTTTCAGTGTGAATTCATGGTTTGTCAGTCTGCAGTACCAGCCTGGCCCACCCTTCTGTAACCAAACCTACATGTCTGGCTTCCTCTGAAACTTTGGCCCTGGGTGTCCCATGGGCACCAGGCATAGGCAGCAAAAGGGAGTATCTACCTGTTGTCCTTCTCTTCTGATAATCTCACCTCGCAAGTAGAAACCCAGAGCCATCCTCAACACTACCCTGCCTGTCCCTATAAGTTACATTAGTTGTCAGTGCCCACCAGTGCCATCCTGCCTAGTTCTTTCTTTTTTAGTATAAGCTTTATTGAGATGTAACGCACACATCATACAACTCACCGAATAGGTCATCGCACATATAATTCATTAGGATATAGGCATACTGGCATAGGGAGCGCCCTAATCCAATATGAGTGGCATCCTTATTGGAAGAAGAAATTTGGACACAGATATGCACATAGGGAGAATGCCATGTGAGGATGGAGGCAGAGATCAGGATGATGACAATGCAAGCCAAGGAAAGCCAATGATGGGCAGCAAACTGCCAAAGCTAATTGAGAGGCATCAAACAGATGCTCCCTCACAGCTCTCAGAAGGAATCAACTTCGCTGGCACCTTGATCAAACTTCTAGCCTTCAGACTGTGAGACAGTAAACTTCTGTTGTTTAAACCACTAGTCTGTAGGGCCACCTCAGCAGGGAGAAAGGGCCCAGGCCTTCCTTAGTTGGAGGTTCTGTGAACCACCCAGTGCTGGAGCTTGCAGTAGAGATACTACCCTTCATCTCAGTGCCCCAGTCCTGGAACTAAGCACTCCCTCTCTCTCATCTGATACCCCTTATATGGGAGACTGAGGCAGAGGAGAGTGAGGGGTCAAAGTGCTGTGGACCAAATGGACAGTTCTTTTTGGTCTACCCTCCCTTCAGGGAAGGGGCCAGTTCCTCTTCCACTCCCCCCACTTACCCTTGTTCGGCACCTAGAGTCTTAGTTGTTCCTGTCCCCCAATTTACCTTTTCCTTGACAGGCTGGGACCATGGGAGATGAGTGTACCCATGCAACCCCCATCACCCAGATCATGGCCCAGGCCTTTGGCCCTCAGATACTCTCCATGGGCCAGAGTCTGGGATGCTGCCACCGAGTCTTTGAAGCCATGGTGCTCTTGGGCAGAAGGAGAAGGAAGCCTGGTGGGAGGGTGGTTAACCAGTCACCAGTTACTAGGTGAGACGACTCAGAGGCCAGCCTCTAGTCTCACCTAGCCCTCCCCCATCTAACACTGAGCACCACCTGCTCCTGGACCCAAGAGGCTGCGTGTGAGGCACTGAGAGGTCTCCACCGGTCTCATCACCATCAGTCGCACCTTGGCCTTTATAGAATCCTTCCTGCTACTTCCCCTGCCCCCTTCTTGGGCGAGAACCTATCCTCCCAGGCTGGACAGCCTGATGTAGGTCTGGTGAGGGGTGGGAAGGCTGCACTGAAGGGCAAGCGATCTGGGTGGGGCGGGGCCGCTCTGGGCCCCCAGCCACCACCCGTCTCCTACTGGGGCCCTCGCCCGCCCCCGCCCTCCCACGCACCTGCGCTGGCCTCCCCCCAAGCCCTGAGGGCAGCCGGCGGGCGGCGCTGGGAGATCAGAGGACTCGCAGGAGTCGGGCCCAGGGGGAGGTGGTGGGGAATTTCCCCCCACGCCTGCCTGGGCCTGCTCCCCCTCCCCCGCCATGTGAGGGTGAGGGGCACCGCTGGGGGAATTCCACCGCGCGGCAATGGCTCCGAAGAGCCTGGGCTGGGGGTCCTAGGGAAAAGAGGGGGAGGAGAGAAGGGGACAGGCTGGGACCAGGGGAGCAGCTGCCTTCCTCCCCAGACACCAGCTGCCAGCGCCTGTCCTGGAATAAGCGTCTACCATTTCCTTCTCTTTCGAGGGTGTAGGGGCAGGGAGTGGCACTTCCTCCATCAGAGCAGAGGCATCAGGACCTGTGGAAGGAAGGGCGTGAGGATCCCAAAGAGGGTGTGCGTGTGAGCTGCTGACAATGAATGGTTGACTGAGTAGGAGTGCGTGCGTGCATTTCATTCAATTGTGCCTGCGAGTGGGGTATCTAGGCGGCATGTGGCCTCAAGAGAGGGTCTTGTAGCTCCCCCATTAGGGTTCTCCTTCACACACTCCCACTAGAACCTGCACCGACCCTGAGAGGGGAAGAGGGGGGCAGAGAGGCGCGCCGAAACGCCGAGGGTCCCAGGGCGGGCGTGGAAGGCGTCTGGACCTGCCGCCTCTGCTCCAGTCTCGGGCGGAGCTTCCCGGCCTGGGGGGAGAGGGAGGGATCGGGGCGGGGGAGGGACCCACAGAGGGACGCTAAGGGGGCATGAGCTAGCGCGTTAGGGAGACTCAGCGAGGCGCAGCGGGAGGGTCGGATGTAGAGGCCGAGGCAAGACCCTGAGCACAGAGAGGCAGAGACAGGGGCAGAGAGACGCAGACGCCTCCAGGGACAGAAACTCTGGGAGGCAAATACCCCCGGGAGATATTTCCCCACCCCTGACTGAGAGGTTGCCGAGAGTGGGAGGAGGACACAAGGTCAGAGGACAACGCCCCCCAGGTCGCCTGGGAGACCCCGGAGCGACCCCGGGGGCAGCACCTGTCGTATTCGGGATAGGGCAACCTCTCCTAAGTTGGGGGCGATGGGGACACGGGTCCCGCAGGGTCTCCTCCTCCTCCTCTTCCTGCCGATGCTGCCGCCACGCGGGGCCTCTGCGGGGAGCCTGCATAACCCAGGTGAGTTTTGCTCTGGCAACTGGGCCTTGGCTACCACTCACTCCTCCGCCTCCACTTCCAGGACCCTGAGTCTGGAAAGGGAGCAGAGCAGGTGGCGGCAGCGGCTGAACAGCCTCAGGGCCCCGCCGGTGCCGGAGGCACTGGCTGGGGAGCCGGGAGGGAATTTGAGTCAAGGGGTGAGGATGTCGGGCGAGGCTCCGGACCTCCCCAGGCCCCGCCGTCGCTGTGCAGGCCTGTCCGAGTGCTTCCAGGTGAACGGCGCCGACTACCGCGGCCACCAGAACCGCACGGGCCCGCGCGGGGCCGGCCGCCCGTGCCTCTTCTGGGATCAGACGCAGCAACATAGCTACAGCAGCGCAAGCGACCCACAGGGCCGCTGGGGGCTGGGCGCGCACAACTTCTGCAGGTGAGGGCCAGGGGCGTGGCCTGCTTGAAGAGGGGCCTTTTGAGGCGGGGACTGCGACCAGGGCGGGGCTGGGTACACTTTTGCCAGCCTGGGCCTGGGACTGGGGCTCCGTGTGGGCGGAGCGGAGGTTTCCGCTGGGCGGGGAGAGGGTCCACCGGAAGGGTCTGGGGGCGGAACCTGGGTGAGGGGCAGGGCCCAGTGTGTGCTGGGGAAGGGATGGGCGCTCATAACATTTTCCGACATGCGTCCGGCCTTAGGTGCTCAACTTAACGCAGAGCCTCAGGTCAGGCCTGGGCACTCAAGGGGCCCTTGAAGGCGGGGTCAGAGAGCAAGACCTGAAGTGAGGGGCCGGGCTCTTGCCATACAACTTATTTGAGGGGCATCCACTACCGGTGATGGAGGGATTGGGAGTTCAGAGCCACATCTGCTGTCTGGAGCAGCGGGGACCGAGCTGAGCGGGAGAACATTTCTCGGCTGATAGGAGTCACCACTTCTGCTTTAAAGCACGGTTCTGAAGCAAGGCACGTGTACGAGGCCCATGGCGAAGTGAGGGGCGAACACTACAGATGGCCTCAAAGTTCTCATATGTTGAGGTCATGTCCTACAACAGCTGAAGACCTAAAATAAGCTTTCAGGGCCCTTTAATGACTTCCTACCATCCACTCGGAAGTCAAGTCGCAGAACAGAGGGGCTCTGTTACACATGGTGGCTATTTTGCTAATAGGCCCTGGGGTGGGGCCTGGGATTTGTGGCCTTTGGGGTGGCAGGAGCCAGACCACTTCTCCCCCACCTGCAGGAACCCAGACGGTGACGTGCAGCCCTGGTGCTACGTGGCCGAGACGGAGGAGGGTATCTACTGGCGCTACTGTGATATCCCCACATGTCACAGTGAGTGGGACCAGCTGGACAAGAGTGGGAGTGCTGGGCTGCCTGAGTGAAGTTCACTTTTGGAGGCACCGGACTGAGCCTGACTCCTCCGCCCCTTCAGTGCCTGGGTACCTGGGCTGCTTCGTGGACTCTGGGGCTCCGCCAGCTCTCAGCGGCCCCAGTGGCACCTCAACGAAGCTCACGGTACAGGTGTGCCTTCGCTTCTGCCGCATGAAGGGCTACCAGGTACTGCTCACCGGCTCAGACCAGTGACCCCTGACCTTAACCTCAGGACCCAAATCAACTCCCAACAACTCTGATGCCAAACCTTGACATTGATTTCTGAACCTCCAAACCAATTCCCACTTCCAGGCCCGACCCCTGGCTCCCACTACCCCACCCCTACCCCAGACTCTGCCCTTGGGGTCACCCAGTCTATGCTCCCAGCTGGCGGGTGTGGAGGCTGGCTACGCCTGCTTTTGTGGCTCTGAAAGTGACCTGGCCCGGGGACGCCCGGCCCCGGCCACCGACTGTGACCAGATCTGCTTCGGCCACCCGGGCCAGCTGTGCGGCGGCGATGGGCGTCTGGGCATCTACGAAGGTGAGGAGTGGGCGTGGAAGAGGGACCTGGGTGCTGGGAGGAGTCTGGGTGGGGCACAGAGTGCGATGCCGTTAAGGGGCGAAACATGGGAAGAGGAGGCCACAGGCTGGGGCGCGGCCTGAGAAGGGGACTGGGTTGAGGGAAGGGTGGAAGAGAGAACTGGGTTGAATCTGGGGGCCAAAAGGTGGGGTCTGGGGTTGGGAGCGGGATTTGAGGGTGGTATCAATGTAAACCTCCGGAAGGGGCCCTAGGATGCAGGTGGGCGGGCCTGAGGGCGGGGGCTGGTTGTGGAGGGGCAGGACGCCGGCGGTATGGAGCCCGGCCCCATGAAGGTGGAGACCGCAGTCTTTGGGTTCTGACCGCCGGCCCGGCCCACAGTGTCCGTGGGCTCCTGTCAGGGGAACTGGACCGCACCTCAAGGCGTCATCTACTCCCCGGACTTTCCGGACGAGTACGGCCCGGACCGGAACTGCAGCTGGGCGCTTGGCCCGCCGGGCGCCGCGCTCGAGCTCACCTTCCGCCTCTTCGAGCTGGCTGACCCTCGAGACCGGCTGGAGCTGCGCGACGCCGCTTCGGGCAGCGTGCTCCGCGCCTTCGACGGCGCCCGCCCACCGCCGCCCGGGCCGCTGCGCCTGCGCGCCACCGCGCTGCTACTCACCTTCCGCAGCGACGCGCGCGGCCACGCGCAGGGCTTCGCGCTCACTTACCGCGGTGAGGCCCTGCCCGGACCCCCTCCGCCTGCTCCCCCGCCACCCTACCTCACACCCCTATCCGCAGGGCTGCAGGATGCCGCGGAGGACCGGGCGTCCCCCAAAAGCTCAGCCCAGACCCCTGCAGCTCTCCCCGAAGGGACCAACGTGAGCTGCAGCCCCCCGCCTGGAGCTCCGGAAGCTGCGATGGGGGGTGAGGCGGGCGCTCAAGGCGAGAGGGAATTTGGGGAGCAGCCCCTGCCGAGCCCTCTCCTCACAGTACCCGTGTGCCTGCAGCCCGGGTCTTCTCTATGGTGACGGCGGTCTCAGTGCTCTTGCTGCTGCTGTTGCTGCTGCTGTCACTGCTGCGTCTGCTGCGCCGACGGTTAGTCCGCTGGGACAGGGCCTGAGGGTGACTCAGCCAGGTGCCTGACGCCTGGGAGCCTAGGGCGTGGGGACCCTGGTGGGAAGCAGGGACCCAGGAAGGGTGGGGAGGAATTCATGGGTTCCTGAGGGACAAGGCCCTGGGTCCACAGCGGAAACCGTGGGTGGGATCGCAGGCGAAGCAGGATGCTGGAGGGCGAGATTGGTTGGGGGTTCGGCTGACGTTTCCTCTCTCAGGAGCTGTGTGTTGGCTCCGGGAAAAGGTTCTCCGGCATTGGGGACTTCCTGTGGTTCCGGGAGAAGCTGGGCCGTATGGTACTGCCGTCCTCGAGGGGTGGCCCTGCCCTGCCCACCCGGGGACCCTCAGGCTGAGGGTCTAGCCTCCAGTTACCGCCCCCTGAGCGCCTCCAGCCAGAGTTCCCTGCGTTCGCTCATCTCTGCTCTCTGACTCGGGACCCCCAAGGTCCATTGGACCCTCCTACAATGGAATGGACACCCGAGACGCTATGCCGCACTCTACCTTGGCCTTCCACTTTTTAAATGGTGTCAGACAGGAAGCATCTGGTGCTGTTATTGGGAACTTGGCTGACTGTAGGTGTCCAAATGGTCCAGGCCGAAGAGCGGGAGGAATCAGCTCCCCTCCTCATAGACCTTGCTATGGGGATCTCTAATTTCAGGGGTCTTTGAGCCCTCCTGGGGTGGTCCTGGATTGCTGCCCTAAGTGAAATGTGAACGGTCAACAAAAGTGGTCAGAAGACCAGCCATAGACTTTAAATAAAGGACCTATTTTGGTATAGAGCTCTGCAAATTCTTACATGGTGGGAAGTTAGGTTGATGAAGATACTGGAGCCAAGGGTTGGGTGTGTTTATGCAAATCAAGGGTGTTCCAAGCAAAGGGTTTCTGGGAGTCGCCTGAAATGCCCCAGCAGAAGCATGGGTGGGCAGGGTCCTGGAGAAGGGGAGGAGGCCAGCTGTGAACGGGTTTAAGCGGAAGGAATTCCTTTCTGGGGCCCCTTCAGTAAGAACCCAAGCGTGGACCGATCTTTCTCCCTTGCCCTCCTGTCCTCTCTCTTTATCTCCGTTTCCCGCCTGTCCTGGGCTGGGCCGAAAGTGCACCTTGTGGCCTATAAATAAAAGGGAGTGAGTCTAGTGGAGCTCAAGTTCAAAGAAGGCTGACCCGAACGGTAGGGCCTCTCCCGAGGGTGTCGGGCACATCATGCACACCCGTAGAGGCCTTGCTGCGCTCTGGGGAAGCTGGGCCGGTGAAGAGATCACCCTTGGAGTCGGGGTGCGCTAGCTCTAGACCTGACCCGTCCGAAGGTCCCAGGCTGGCAGCACCTTGGACAGATTCCGGACTGCGATGTGGGGCTAGGGGTGGCGGGGGCTCTGCCGGGGAGGCGGGGAGCCCAAAGGTACGTGGACCTGGGGGTCGTGCACAAAGTCCTGGCATGCACTGCGTGGTGACGCGAAGTGCCAGGATCACTCCGTCACGGGGAACCAGACCGTCGGGTCTCAAGTCAACAGCCACGCCATGCAAATAATAAGGCTGGCACGGCATATATTATACTAAGAGGGTGTAGTGGGGGGAGGGGGGGGTGTCTCGGGGCGTGGCCTTCCTGCCAGCCGCACCCATTGGCCCTCGAAGTGTCTGCGTCAGGAGCCCAGCGCGCGAAATGCTGGCGGGATGGCGGGGGCGGTCAGCTAGGGCGGAGCCTGGCGTCCCGCCCTGCGTCCTGCCGCGCCCGTGCTCCTGGCTGCAGAGACAACTGGCCGCTACGAGTTGTCCCTGCGGCACACCTGCCTCAAGCAGAGCAAGCCGCACTGCGCTCCATTGCCCTGCGCGTCCCCAGCCTCCGCCACGGCGCAGGGAGCGCCAGGTCCGCGCGTGCGCAGCGCTTGAGGGGCGCCAGCCGAGACCCCAAGGCCGGCGCTTGCGCGGACCGTGCACTGGACGGTGGGCGGGCGTCGGGATGAGCTTCTCGCCGCTGAAGCCCCACTGAGGAGGTGGTCTGGGGCAAGAGGAACGCGGGCCACCCGCGCCAGGCTGGGCCATGGCATTCCTGGCTGGGCCGCGCCTGCTGGACTGGGCCAGCTCACCGCCGCACTTGCAGTTCAACAAGTTCGTATTGACCGGTTACCGGCCAGCCAGCAGTGGATCGGGCTGCCTGCGTAGCCTCTTCTACCTGCACAACGAACTGGGCAACATCTACACGCACGGTGAGCCGCACCCCGCATCCTACACCCATGGCAGCCCTGCCCGCGCTGAGCCGGGGGCCCGAAGGCCGAGGAGCGCCCCAGCGCCCAGATCCTGGGCTGCCCAGGCTCTGGCACGGCCAGGAGCTGTGGTGACAAAGCTGCCATTGTTTCGGACGGTGCTGCCCGCTTCCGCTTCCCCGGCGGGGCCCCTGGAGCAGGCGAGGAAAGCAGAATGGGGGACTGAGTCTGCTTAATCCCTCTGAGCTCTGGGAAGAAGCCTGGTGTTCAGACCCTTCGTAATCCTAGCGCCTTGGCTCACCCTCCCCTGCCAGCACCCGTCCTGGATATGAATGTTTACTTGGCTAAGGAGGGACCCAGGAGGGAAAGCCAGGATCTAGTCACTCCCTGCAGGGCAGCCCAGCCACCCCCGTCCTGGGCAGTCTGGTCTTGGGGCTCCGCCTGGTGACGACTCATTCCCCGCCCACCACCCCACCACCACCCCGCAGGCGCCGGGCCCCTCCCCCGCGGCCCCGTTGAGCTCTGCTGACACAGCCCTGTCTGGCTGACACAGCCCTGTCTGTCCTTGGCCTGCCCTGGTCAGCTGGAGGGGCCCTGAGCAGATCGGGCCCAGCTTTGATACCTTGCCTCACTGGGCCTGGTCAGACCCTGCTGAGAGTGGGCAGCCAGCGGACCCAGCCTGCTGTGCCCACCTTTTACTCCCATGAGGGCAATGCCAGAGTGCCAACCGGGAGGGAGTGGTAGGTCTCCTGGGCTGGGAAGAATGGAGCTCCTGGAGGTGCCTGGGAAGATGGAACAAGCTTCTTTCAGCCCCCTTTCCCTGCCTGGCCTCACCCCCTTCTGGAAACAAAACAGCCCAAAGCTTTCATTTGTCTGATCACTTACGGAGAGGACATGGGGTTGGGATGAGCAAGCCAAGTGGCCCTAGGATCTGGTATCATTGCCCACATGTCCTATTCAGAATTCAGCTTGAGGTCACACCTACTTCTGCCTTCTGCTGACACACTAAGGTAGCCACTTTAGGAGTATGGGGTCCCCTGCTTTCAGGGGAGGTGATGGCTGCAGGGGTAGGAGCAGCTTGGGAGTTAGACTACATTGGCTCTTTTTCACTTGCTGGGGTCACCTGGGGACAAGTTGTTTCCTCACCTGCAAAGTGGGGATAACAGGTTTTACTTCCAGAACTACTGAGTTCTGAGTAAATAAAGTTCCTGAAAGCCCAGGGTCTGCCTCTGTCCCAAGTCTGGCAATAGCTAGCTATCACCATTGCCAAGATATCTTGTTTTCATCCATCCTGTGTTGTCTCTAGACTGTGGACTCCCTGAGGACATGACCTGTCCTCTGTGCTGAAGCTGTGTGATTAATAACTGTTTCCCTCCTCCAGGGCTGGCCCTGCTGGGTTTCCTGGTGCTGCTTCCAATGACCATGCCCTGGGGTCAGCTGGGCAAGGATGGCTGGCTGGGGGGCACACACTGTGTGGCCTGCCTGGCACCACCCGCTGGCTCTGTGCTTTACCACCTCTTCATGTGCCACCAAGGGGGCAGCCCTGTGTACACCCGGCTCCTCGCCCTGGATATGTGTGGAGTCTGCCTTGTCAATACTCTCGGTGAGTCAAGGGATGGGGGGTTTCAAAGGATGGGATCTGGGGGGCAATTGGGAAGGGGGAGGTAGGGGACATTCATGAGCCTTGGGTAGAAAGGGCAGGCAGACCCTAGACTGATGTGCCTTCTGCCTCTCTTCTCTGTGCAGGGGCCCTGCCCATCATCCATTGCACCCTGGCCTGCAGGCCCTGGCTGCGCCCAGCTGCCCTGGTGGGCTACACCATGCTGTCGGGTGTGGCTGGCTGGAGGGCCCTCACCGCCCCCTCCACCAGTGCCCGGCTCCGTGCTTTTGGTTGGCAGGCTGGTGCCCGCCTGCTGGTGTTTGGGGCCCGGGGAGTGGGACTGGGCTCCGGGGCTCCAGGCTCCCTGCCCTGCTACCTGCGCATGGACGCACTAGCACTGCTAGGGGGGCTAGTGAATGTGGCCCGTCTGCCAGAGCGCTGGGGACCAGGCCGCTTCGACTACTGGGGCAACTCACACCAGATCATGCACCTGCTGAGTGTGGGCTCCATCCTACAGCTGCACGCTGGTGTCGTGCCTGACCTGCTCTGGGCTGCCCACCACGCCTGCCCACCTTGACTGAGCCACTGCCCACCTGCCACACCGGCCTGCCCAGTGTTCCAGGGCCAACAACTTCTCTGGTCTGCAAGGAGCTGGCTCCCTGGGTACTTCCCAGCTGGGAGTCCTTGTCTGTTCACCCATTCTTCCCTGTGGATAAGTTTCTCCTCCTACCCACACCTTAGAGCTCCAGCTTCTTCCCTCCTTGCCTTCTTTCAAGGCACAATCTTCCTGTGCAGGTTGAAAAGAAACCAGTTTTTCTCAGGGCCTCAGTTTACCCTGTGACCTGTGAGGGTTGGGCCAGAGGGGCTCTGGGGTCAAGTCTTACTGACATTTGGATCCTGCCAGTCCAGAGCCATCACCCCATTCTGCCCTACCCTCATGTAACTTGTGGATGCCTGGCCAAGCCACCAGCCCACAATTCCTGACTTCTGTCTTTTGGCCCTGCATGCCAGCCTCCCCAAAAGCCTGAGCCTTGCCCACCCTTTCTCCCTTCTGTCCATACTATGGAATGAGGAGTTTGGGCAGGACTAGCCCCTTATCCCAGGACCAAGGGGCAGGAGGGCTGCCGCTGCTTTTTCCAAGGCAACTGGCATAGAGATGTAAAGAGCTGAGTGGCCCTGGACTGAGGCCCCACTGGGCTGGGGGCCCATCCTCTACCGTGAGTGCCATGCTCTTGACAGTTCAACCTCCCCACCAGGAATGTACCTGCTCAGGAAATCTCTGCTCCACAGTGTGGGGTTCCCAGCTCCAGTTGGCTGGCCTGGGACCCTGGGCCCTATAGCAGGGCTTAGCCTCAGACTATCCTGGGGTCCTCAGACCCTAGGCAATATCAATAAAAGGGGCAGGAAGATCTGTGTTGCCATGCAAGCAAGCTTGGGTGCTCCCAAGTTTCAGATACCTTTTATTAGACAAGGCCAGGCAAAAGGGACCATTGTAGTTCCCAGAGGGACCCTAGCTTCCAAGGGGATATGGGGATAGGCTAAAAGGTTAAAAGCACCAAGGTTGGGCTGGGGCTTAGGTTGGGCCCAGTGAGTCCTCAAACAGGCTGAGGAGGTTCCGAGGCTCAAAGGAAGGGAAAGAGCCCTGAGGGAGCTCAGAGTTGATGTCACTTAGGTCCAGGGCATCCCTAGGGGAAAGGAAGAGAGAAGTGACACTCAGGTTCCAAAAGCTGCCCCTCCTAGCCCCTCTCCCCAGCCCTGGGCCTACTTACTTCAGTGTGTGTCTGCTCTGGGGAGTAGAGGTACTCCTAGCAGCCCTGGCCAGGATGGCCTCTGGAGAGAGGGAGGGCCTGCATGGGGTGGATGAGACGAGCAGGGTGGCAAGGGATGGGGAACACAACGGATGGGCGCCTTGAGAGCAGCAAAACCAACAGTGTCCCTGTGCAGGCTACCAGTGGACACAGGCAGGGGCCATAGTTGGGGACAATGAAAGTGTGGTGCCCTTTGGAGGAAGCGCTTTCACAACGTTTAAAGTCCCCTGACCACATTCAGAGGCCACCTCTGTCCCTTTTTAGAAGACAGGCTTTGAAGTGAATCTGTGGTAAACGAAACTTTTCTAGCACTTCATGTCTACTATAAAGCATCCCTATGGCGATGGGGTGACATTTTCCTAAGGAAGGAGTTAATGGCATGATTCCTCCTGAGAACTGTCTGCCCTGAGCATGTGGTTTTCCTTTGTAGCAGTTTCTTAATCACAGCTTCTCACTTGGCCACCAGGGATCTGGGACTAAGGAATTCCTCCCAGGACAGGGGCTCACCAGGCTCTGGGGACTTTGTCTCCGAAGAAGACAATGCCTTATCCTCAGATACTGGCAGGCTCAACTAGGGGGCTGCGCTGCCTACCTCTCCCAGTGGAGGCTGTGGCCCTTGTGCTATTGTGTGAAATTGTTAAGTGTGAAGCTGCCAAGTGTGAAGTTGCCAATCCTGTGCTCTGCATAGCGACTTCCACACACTGAGCACAGAAGAAACAGATGCATTCAAACTAAGCCAGGCCACACCCCCACCAGCCTTGGTGTCCTTCCCAGGGCATATGGGCCAGGTTTGTGTATTGGGGGGGGGTGGGGGGGTGGTTTCCGCACTAATCCCCAAGGGGCCTGGGTGGGGTTTGGCCCATTCCCTGCCCCCACCAATCCATCCTGAGCTCTCACCCACCCTATGCTGTCGTCATCCCAGTTGCTGGAGTGGCTGCTGTCCAGGAGCAGGCTGCAGGGTGGCGAGCCAGGGGGGGTGGCCGGTGGGCCCGGGGGCTGTAGCCAGCTGGCAGGGTGAGCCAGCCCGTGCCAAAGCCAGCACAGCAGAGCAAGCAGGGCCTGTGGGGACAGGGGACCGAGGGAGGCTGGGCAGACCCCAGAGCCAGGAAGCAGAGTAAAATAACCTGTCACTGTCACCAGACCTACCTGCCACAAGGCCCACCCTCGACTCAGGGCTTCAGTAGCCATGTACCACAGGATGCTCCAGGGCTGTGGCTGCCTGAGCATAGGCAGGGCCAGCAGGGCCTCAGCTGTGGCCCGCAGCTTAGGTTCGGGCTCCAGCATCATGATGAGAACAGATCGCAGTTCAGAAGACAGGCCTGTCCACATGGCAGGGCCATGTCAGGGGTGACTGGTCCCTGAGCCCAGCAGTTCCCCACTGCCAGGCATTCCTTCCCAAATAAATCTGCCCCCCCATGGCACCATTTCCCCTCCCATCCTTGCTCTCCACTCACCGGCAGTGAACTCGGGTGGCAGATAGCCCTGGCGCAGCTGTTGCCAGCCCTCCCCACCGTGGGGCAGCTCCATGTTGCATGCCACTTCCAGGATGGTGAGACCCAAACTGGGGGTATGGGAACAGGGACAGAAGAGGGGCAAAGTTAGCCTTAGGCCAGACCCTAGAGCCCCAGATTGCCTCTGAAAAGAGGGTGGGAAAGGGTGCCTATCTTCCACCATGAGGCAGGGAGGTAGGGAAGGAGGGGCTAAGGGCCCTAAAAAGGCCCCAGAATGGCCAATGATGGGACCACATCATGAAGGATGGACCAGTGCCCAGCATAGCCCATGAGCCACTGTGGTGAGTTCTCCTGGTGCCCCCACCAGACAAGCACTAGGATTATTAGGGTTACTATCATGGTCCTGTGGATATGGATGGATAGACTAGTAGAGGCAGAGCAGTGATTACCAGCATGGACCATAGAATCCAGCTCCTGGTCCAGTCCCAGCTTCACCACATGCTAACTGTGGACTTCAGGCAAGTCCCTTAACCCTGCTGTCCCCGTTCCCCTATAAGTGGCATAATAAATAGTCCCTCTGTGGAGATATGAGATGGATGAATCCAGTGGAGCAGCTCCAGAGGGTTTGCTGCTTAGATAGCCTGAGAACTCCCTCAAATAGAGGATGGGGCCTGAAACTTTTCAGGGCAGAGCCCGAACCCTGATGCCAAATCTCCCTGACTTTGGGCTAGAAAGGCATTTCCCTCCCTCTGCTGATTGCACTCCACCCAGGAAGGGCCTCCCATGGCCCAGCCCTCACCTGAACACATCTGCCGCTGTCCCATAGGAGCCCTGCAGCAGTTCAGGGGCCATGTAGCGGGGGTCTCCCTCTTGGGCCTCACCAGCTCCAGAAGCACCCAGCTCCATCAGCAGCCCAAAGTCACCCAGCTTGCAGCGACCTCGGGGTCCCAGGAAGATGTTGGCAGGCTTGACATCAAGGTGAACCAGGCCTTGGCCATGCAGATGGGCCAGAGCGAGCAGGGTGTCCCGCAGGTAGCCCCAGACCTGGGCCTCGGGCAGGCTGGTGCCCCAGGCCTCACAGTGTTGCTGCAGGCTGGGTCCACACAGCTCTGTCTGCAGGTACAGGATGCCGCCCTCCTCCCAGGCTCGCTCCAGCCGCACACAGCACGGGTGCTGTCCCACCTTCTCATGGCCACTGACCTCAGCCAGCTTGCGGGCCCGGTCCTTGGGGCCCCGGAATGGCGACATGGAGCGTTTCACTGCATAGAGCCGGCCATCTTCCTTGGAGCACACCTGGAAGAGAGATAGTGCCCGCAAGTGGAGTGGGAGGTGGCACAACCACTTAGCAGAACAATCTAGCAGATTCTATTTAGATTTCACATGTGTGGAAGGTAAAGCATACCTACCCTAAAGATACCCCTGCATGTGCAATAGCAAAATCAGACAGACCTCCATCGCAGACACTGGTTTGCTGAAGGCCCAGTGAGGAAGAGACAGGACAGAACTCTTAAGTACTAACCCAGAGGGTCTTTCAGACCATTGTGAAATGAAAAAAGCTGGCTACAGGTTAACACAGGCAGTGTGATCCACTGTGTAGAACAGAAAGGAGTTTGTGTCTATATGGTCAATTCTAGAGAATATTTTGGAAAGAAGAATGCCTATCTGAGAATTCCAGTGGTTTTCTCCAAGAAGGAGAGCTGATCTAGGGGTCTATGTTGTTTGTACTTTTTAACAACAAAAATATCTTTATGTAGTACTTGTATAGGGAAAACTGTCATTTAAAGGAAATACAAATTGTCAGAAAATACATTTTAAGAAAAGAAAAAGGTGGCATGGAGGGTGCAGTCTAAGTGCCTATGGCCCGGGGGTAGCTGGGGGCAGGGTGTACATTGTATTCAGGGGCTGGCTCTGGGGACCAGGCAGAGCTCTCCAAGAACCCCAGCATGGCGGGCTTCAGGGCAGGAAGAGAAGGCAGCTGGAAGCCACCAGCAGGCATGCCAAGCTCTGGCCAAGGGGGAAGTGTGCATTAAGGGGGCTGTCAGAGGGGATTATGAGAAAGCCAAATCCAAGCACTGAGGAGGGAAGCCTGTCTGCCCAGGAGAGGTGGACTGTTAGGAGAGAAGGGAAACGGGCTGCTTAGGCCACTATCCCATCCAGGCAGGGAGAGGGAGAGGCAAGGGGGCACCCCCAGACAGGTCAGCCCATTCACCTTGAAGACTTCTCCATAAGAGCCATGGCCCAGGCGGCCAAGCCTCTGGAAACTCTGCTGGAAGAAGGACTCCGGCCGGCTGGGGTCATAACTGGGGCTCTGCATAGTCTCAGCGGCTTCACCTCGGAACGACACACTCCTGGGCTGGGGCTGCTGCCAGCCCGGGGTCCGAGGAGGAAAGAGGCGGCTGATGGGGATGCCTCCTTTGGCAGGGGGCCGAGGTGGGAGGCTCCGACTGAGCCCCCTGGGCCTCTTGAGGGAGAACCCAGGTTCTGCGTGGCGGAAGTAGGCCGGTACTGGGATGGGGGTGCCATTCAGGGGTGGCAGGGTGCCCTCTGTGGGCACAGGCATAGCCAGCACAGGAGGCCCTGAGAGGTAGAATACAGAACAGTGTGTCGACTCAAACAGCACCTAGTCCGGTGGCTCCAGAAAGGCTGTGGAAGAAAGCCGCTTCTACTCCGCATACATGTTCTGCTTTAAACATGGAGGCTGTGGAGATAAAAGCACCTGCCGGGAAAAGGCAGAGAACAAATATATACATGCCTGCACAGTCTTCTGTACCTGAAAGTTTATGTTTCTATGAAGGTCATAGAAACATAAACTGAAAAGCATAGGCCATATCCTGGAGGCTGCCATCGTCTAGCAGAGGTTAAACCAACACAGGTTCTGGAGCCAGACCACTGGCATACACCTCCCTGCCTCATCACAACCACTATCTGACTTAAGATGTGCAACTGCAGGGTTCCCTGGTGGTGTAGTGGCTAGGCTTCAATGCTCTCAACGCTGCAGCCTGGGTTCGATTTCCAGCCAGGGAACTACCAAAAAAAAAAAAAAAAAAAAAAAAGATATGCAACCTCTTCCAAGACTAAGGGAGAAATATTCACATAGACCCACACTCTCTTATCTCCAATTCTGAAGTAAAAAAGAAGGTGTGATTCCAAAAGTTTCTTCTTGCTTTCTTTTTAATAGTTGTGATGCTAAAACTCACAAAGTGGAGTTCCACTTCCACCTCCGTGTTGCAAAGGCTAAATTCCTGCTGGGTGAAGCTGAAAAGCTGAGGGCTCCCTCCTTCCATCAGCCCCTACTAAAAGGGTTAGGGTTCTACCTTGGGTCCAGCAAGATGGGAATACTGCAGCCCAATCACTCAATCCCCACCTCATTCCTAGGAAGGAGTTCCACACCGGAGCAGCCAAGTTGCCACCCACACTCTAAGGCAGCAGTATCACTCAGGGAGAGAGGCATCACTGTCTCTGTGGCTCAGAGATTCTGCCTGGGGTAGAGGAAGGTAATAAAATAGAGAGCTTTGAAGCTCTCCCTGCAAAAAAACTATCTATTTGAAACATAGTGTGGGAAGTTCAAGTTTAAAGGTGCTCTTAAAATCAATGGAGGTTTTGGTGGTAAGCAAATAGGAGGAAGCTGGTGCCTCGATTAGCATAACAAGCTAAGCCGTGGGCCAGCTAGTTTACCAGAGTCAAACAGGTAAAGAGATAGCTAAGAAGAGCCTTTCCAGAATCAGAAGTCTCAAACACTGAACTCAAATGCCACTTTTTCTTTTTTTTTTTTTTTTGCGGGGGGGGGGGGGGGGGTTGGGTTGGGGGTTGGGGGAGGGTTCCCTGGCTGGGAATCGAACCCAGGCTGTGGCGTTGAGAGCACCTAAGCCTAGCCACTATACCACCAGGGAACCCCCAAACACCACCTTTTAAAGGAGCCCAAATTTAATTGGATCAGTCTATGGAGCAATTGATGCCCCAGGGCAAAAACAATAGAGCACACAGCCTGCAATTGAGGAAGACTAACAGGTAAATATGATCAAGGAAAGTACAGTCAAAGAGAGCTTCACCCCCCACAAAAACACTGGTATCCCAGGGTAACTGTGCACATGCCCCAGGCTGGGCTCTCTTGAGGAACAAAGTCAGAGGCTTCATACTACAGAAAGATGTCATTACACTGATCCAGCTAGTCACTAAACAAATAGACAAGCAAACAATCACAAGCCCCAGAGCAGGGTGAGGAACAAGTATCTACAGCTGCTAAAACATTTAAAATGTTCAGTTTTCAACAAAAAAATTATGAGATATGCAAAGACACAGGAAAGTGTGACCCATAAACAGGAATAAAAACAGAGAGCAGACACTGCCTGTAAGAGGGACCAGATGTTAGATTTAACCAAGAGACTTCAAAGTAGCCACTATAAATATATTCAAAGAACTAAAGGAAGCCATGTTTCAAGTAAAGGAAGCATGATGACAACATCTTACCAAATAGGGAATATCAATAATGAGAGAGAAATTATTAAAAGAACCGAATGGAAATTGTGGAGTTGAAAAGTACATAACTGAAATGAAAAATTTCACTAGAGGGGTAAACAGTAGATTTGAACTGGCAGAAGAAATAACTAATGAATTGAAGGTAGATTGATAGAGATTATGTAACCTGAAGAACAGAGAGAAAAAAGAAGGAAGAAAAGGAAACAGAGCCTCAGAGAAATGTAGGGCACCATTAAGTGTACCAACGTAATGAGTGCATCAGAAGAGAAGGAGCAAGAAAAATATGCTAAGAAGTAATGAATAAAAATTTCCCGAACATGATTTAGAAGAACTTTAACATAGCCAAGCTCAGTGAACTTCAAGTAGGATAAATGCACAGATCCACAAACAGACACATCACATTAAAATTGCTAAAAACAAAAAACAAAGAGAAAATCTTGAGAGCAGCCAGAGAAAAGTGACATCAGTTACAAGCCTCCCCATAAGATTAGCTACTGACTTCTCATCAGAAACAATGGAGGCCAGAAGGCAAGAGGATAACATTCAAAGTGCTGAGGGGGAAATCTGTAAACCCAGAATCCTATATCTAACCAAACTATATTTCAAAAATAAAGATATTTGCAGATAAACAAAACCAAAGAGAATTCATTCCTAACAGACCTGCTTTATAAGAAAAGTAAAGAAATTCTTCAGGTTGAAACCTCACCATCCCAAACAGTAATTCTAACCTAATGAAAAAAACAAAGATCACCAATAAAGGTAATTATGTAATATAAAAGACAGTACAAGTGCCTATTTTTTTCTCCTTTCTTCTCTTAACTGATTTAAAAGACAATTGTATAAAACAATATGTATGTAATTGTATTGTTGGGCATATAACAGAGAAATGTAATATATTTCCAAATAATAGTACAAAGAAGGTGGGTGAGAACAAAACTATTAGACTATTAAAATGACACCAGATGGTAACTCAAACCCACAGGAACAAATGAAGAGAACCAGAATGGTAAATAAGAAGGTCAACATAACAAACATTATGCATATATACTGTCTTATTTTTCCCCTCAGCTTAAGAAATTAATGGTGACCTAAATACAATAGACTCTCCATTAACTGGAACTCAGGCAACTGGCAAATTTTTTTGCTGCTTGCTTGAGATTTTGCCCATTGCTTGAGTTCCAGTTAATGGAGAGTCTACTTGCATTTATCCAAAATCTACCAATCCCCATTGCTGCTAGTTAACTGAGAGTCTACTGTAAATGGAAAGGCATTACATGTTTATAGATCCAAAGACTTAATATGGATAAAATGGCAATATTCTCCAAATTGATCTACAGATTCAACACAATTCCTATCAGAATCCCAGCTGGATTCTTTGCAGAACTTGACAAGCTGATCCTAAAATTCATATAGAAATTCATGGGTCCCAGAATAGTCACAACAATCAAAATGAAGTTGGAGGACTCACATGTACCAATTGCAAAACTTACTTCAAAGCTACAGTAATCAAAACGGTGTGGTACTCACATAAGGATGGATATATAAATCAATAGGCTAAAGCTGAGAATTCAGAAATAAACCCTCACACTTACTGCCAATTGATTTTGACAAGGGTGCCAAAACAATTGTGGAAAATAATCTTCTCAACAAATGGTGCTTGCACAACTGGTTATCTACATGCAAAACTCACTTAGCAAAAATATCTGGTCTGACCGATTTTTCCTTCTAAGTGTGAATATTCACCTTATTTCTTAACTGAAATATTAATGTGTTGAATTACAGGATAATGTCCCAGACCCATGGGTGGTATTACATATAAATGTTATATGCACCTTATTGGCTTTCTAAAATCTGACACATTTTGAATTCCGAAACATACCTGGCCTCAGGCATTTGTGGACCTGTTATACTGACCTCAGGGAAGGCTCAGCCCAGCGTCTGGCATGCAGATTCCTCTATAAATGCTGTTATATAATAAATAATGTTCTGAGTAGTCACTGAAAGAACACACAAATTTGCACTGATCCCACGGGTGTAAGTGATTTTGTGTATTGGGGTAGAGAGGGCTGTTTTGTTGTTATAATGTTGTAATTGAAACAAAAACAAGAAAACAAAAGGAAGGGAAGTTTAATTTTAAGAGAAAGCCAGTGAGTGTATCAAAAGATGCCATGCTCAGCAAGGAGTGAGTCAGTAACTGAAATGGGAAGCAGTTATCTGAAGAGTGCCCTCCTGTCCCTGGGAGAGGGCTGAGGGAGGGACCCCCACGCGTGCCTGCCTGGAACACTCACCCTACATACTGTGACGACCTTTCCTCTGCCTGTTTTACCTCAGGAATCACATCCCAAGGTTTCTCAAAGTGAAGACCTGGAATGTCAGGATCCCCCAAGACACTGGTTAGAAGTACAGCCTCCAGGCTTAGTCCTGGCACATTCAGAGAGACTGAACACCTGCATCTTAAACCAGTTCTCCGACCACCCCAATGTCGTTTCCAATCTAGCACCAGTGGCCTGGCCAAACAGCTTTGGGGGTGGGACAGGGTAGGTAGAAGGAGCAAGGGCTCTCGGGTGAATCCAGGGTGGCCTGAGCAGAGGCGGGGCCAGGGTGATCTCTGCAGCTTCCAGGGGCCTCACCCTCTCACTGGGCCAGACACATCTGACCAAGGTCTCCTGTGCTAGACTGTGAGTTCCTCCCGGGCAGGCCCACAGCTGATTCACCTCCGAGGGCGTGGGGAAACCCTGGCGAACAGAGTAGACCGACTGTCACGGGGGAGGGGCTGTAGAAGGAACGTGGGTGGGGCTTTTCCTGGGGAGGAACAAGTAATGGAGGGAGGACAGTCGCTGCGAGAGGGGGCTGCCAGATGAAAGGAGGCAGGGAGGCTGGGGAAAGACGAGAGCAGCAGGGATAGTCACCCAGGAGACTAGAAGGGGAGTGGGCGGGGCCGGCCGGGGTAGGGCTGGCTCAGACGGGTTAGCAAAGGGGCAGGGCCGGACCCAACTCCACTGGGAGTGGGGGGCTGCCGGAGGCGGGGGGCCGGGGGAGGATGAGGCTGCTGGGAGGGAGGAGGAGCGGAGAGGAGGGTGGTTGGGCAAGAGAACACTCAAGACCGGGTGTGGGCTCACCTGGGGCGGGTAGGAGGGACGCAGCTCCCCGAGGTCCCAGATTCTGGGTCGGCAGAGGCCGTGGGAGCCCTTGGAGGCGGTCAGGAGGGCCGGAGTCTGTGGTCGACAGCTCACTACGCCGGGGCAAAAGGACTCTCTGGAGGGGAACGGCCCGTGAACGCGCGCGGAGTTAACTCGCGCCAAAAATTCCAAACCGGCCTCGAGGCCCCGCCCAAGAACACCTCTTACCCCGCCCTCCCCCAATGCAGCCCATCAGAGGCGCCCAATCCCTGCGTACGCGTCACCGACCTCGCCCCTCAATCGCCTCCGGCCGTGCGCTGTCATTGCGCAGGCGCGAGCCCTCCTTAGCGCTGGCCCAGGGCGGAGGTGGCTACCGGGTGTGTCCTGTAAGCCGAGGCGCTGCGCCGGTTCTGAGCGGGCCTTTGGGTCCCTCCCGCCTGGTTCCCGGAACGCCGACCAACCTCTAGACCCCGGTCCCACAGCCCTCGCTGGCCTGGCTTAGTTTTCTCGTCTTTAGAAGGAGTGGTCACCGCGTTTCGCCAGAGGTGTAGCCCCACGAGGCTATCACCTCAGGGTTGGACAGGAAGTCCCTGCGGCTTCTGGGGTCCTAACGGGGCGGAGTTCTCTGGGCGCACTGGCTATCCCCTCACACCTGCTGTGCACCGCACCGGAGTTGTCCTGGGGGTGTCAGACAGACATTCCCCCTGACCCGCGGAACGCGCGGCTTCTGCTTCAGGAATTAGAAAATTCCTCTTTCAGGAAGCCCACCAGACAGCCAGGCTGGATCCTCCCTGCCTCCAGGCCTCAGCCACCTCCGAGGCAGCCCTTACAGTCTTTGGATTTGAAACTTGATCAGCTCACCCCACCTTCAGTCCCTTCCTGGCTGAATGACCTTGGGAACGCACTTGAGCCTTTCTGAGTTTCAGATTAGTCTCCTCTCCTCCTGTAAAAGGAATGAGCCCCTTAATCTTAGCCGAGGACCAGCACCGAACAAACGCTGATTCCTAACACTGGGGCTGGAGTTGCTTCTTCACAGAGGGCACCTTTTATCTGTGTTAACAGGGAGGAGGTGAGTCATGCTTCCAGGTCATCCTCCCTAGACCGTTCCACATCTCATCACTTATTCTTTCATTTTCCTATTGCACTTATTCCTCTCTGAAATTCTATCCTCTATTGGTTTACTTGCTTACCACCCCTCCCCCAAGTCTCTGAAAGGTCTTCCGGCCCACTGCAGTACCTGCCCTTCTTCAAACAATCTCCAATGCATGGACCAGCCTGGCATCACTGGTTAGGCTCAGACTTCTCTGGGGACTGCAGCCCCCAACCCCTCCATGCACCCTTCCTTTGCATTAGCATCTCTGGCAGCCACAGCCCCTGTGACTCAGGCTGAATCCTTGTTAAAGATCCCAAACTTCTCTCCAGGAGGACTAGGGAAAGGGCAGGCCCCTCTCCAGCTGCCATTTCTTCTGCTAGCCCCACAGCTGCCATCCACTCTGCCAACCCCATCTCCAGGAGTCCTGGACCCAGGCCCCTTTCCAGCTGCTCATTCTTGAAAGTCTAATTCACAATGACTTTAAATATATATATATATATATATATATATTTTAAAGGGCTGTAATGTAAAGTTTAATATATATATATATATATATATATATATATATATATTTTTTTTTTTTTTAAAGGGCTGTAATGTAAAGTTAAGTACAGACAGCAGGTAAGAGCATGGGCCGTAGAGTCAGGGCTATTAGGGCTTCTCTGCCACACAAGCTGTGCAATCATGGGCAAGTTGCTTTATGTCTCGGCCTGTTTCCACATTTGTAAAATGGGGATAATAATAGGTCCTACCTCCTTAGGGGTTATGAGCATTAAATGAAAAAAAACATGTGAAATACTTAGTACAGGGCCTAGCACACAGAAGACGCTTACCCTTTAATAATAACAGTAACACTCCCTCATCTGTATGATGTTTTGCAGTTTTCAAAGCAGCTGCCTGGGCCCAAAGAAGAAACTTGGAGGAAAGGGGCCAAGACGCCCACACCCACCCCGGGGTCACAGGGACAGAGGCATGGGTCCACAGGATTCAACACCAAAGTGCTTGGTTGGGGCTTCCTCCAGGAGGAAGTCCCCATCCCTGGCCCAGGTGCCAGATACCTGGTCTGGCCGCACACCCAGGTGAGAGCCCACTTGAGCTGCGCACGCCCTCATGTGTCCGGTGGCAGCAACAGCACCACCGCTCCGCCCAGACTTTTACCTGGAAGTACCTTCTAGGTTGGGGCCACAAACAGGATAAGTGAGGTTAAGAAAAGCAAGGAAATGGCACCCACAAGTGCTAACATGGCTGCCCTAACAGGAAAGAGGAGATTGTGATGGATGCTTCTGGGGAGCTGGCCATGTTCTATTTCTTGACCTTGGTGCCAGCTGCATAGGTGTTTGCTTTAATAGGTATTTATTATATTGTACATTTCTATCTTATGCACGCTTAAGAATGTATGCCATATTTTGCACTGGCATAAGGTTTTTAATAAACTGACAAGTGGGTGGGGAGAGGCAGTTAATAGAGGCCAGCTTTATACAATGCAAGTACTTGGAGGGTGACTGGGAAGGTATCTCAGAGGAGCTGATCTGGGGATTGGGGCTTAAGAGCTGCCAGATAGAAGGCCAAGGGGGTGACTTGAATCTTTAGTATAACTTTAGGTTCAGAAGGTGTCTGTCCTGCAGGCGCCTGGCCACCCTTCCAGCTGTTCTCCCTGAATTCCCACCCTGACAGGTGCTCCTACAATGAGCAGCTGGCTGGGAGTCTATTGACACAGGCTGTGCCATTTTAGGCAGTGCACTTCCTGGGCCTCTGGCTTGCACTTTTAACAACAGCCCAGTTGTCACCTTGCCCTGGGCTTCTACCTCTGGCCTTCACCGTTGCTCCTCTAGCCAGAGCTAGGGCCAAGTCCTCCCATGCCTGGGGGTAAAGGGTAACTCAGGCCCAGTTTCCATCAGGGGTTTTTCAGTCCCCAAGTGGTCCATGTGCTCTCAGGCCCACCTTACCTGGGTGGGGTTGGGGCTGAGTTGAGGGGAACAGCTATGCTGGGGGTGGGGATGTCAGCAATAGAGGGGCTTTGGGTGCCCAACTGGGCACAGCCCTCATCCTGAGTGGCATCAAGCTGGCCCAAGGCCTCTGGCTGGCTGGCTGGCTGGCATTTCCCATAGTCCCATGCCAGCACCAGGCAGCCTGGCAGTGGTGGTAAGCACCAGTATTCCCTCTATCAGTGGCCAAGTAGGCACCAGGCCTGTACCTCCTGCTTGGCCCCTCCTGGCCTCCCTGCCTGCCTCCTCCTGGGCCAAGCTTCCCTGGCACCCTGTAAGGTGAGCTGAGTGTCTGTGTGTCTGGGACTATACAGAAAGCCCTCAGCTATCCCAGGTTTGAAGCAGATACCCTGGGTGCAGACTGGCATGGAACAGGCAAATAAGGTAATGTCTAGGATAACTGGGCCTGTTGCTGCCCAGAATTGTGTGGAGTACCAGAGAACAGAGGACTGTGGACTAAGCAGACCCTGTAGACTGCCTGGCTTCAAATCCCAGCCTTGCTGTTTAGGAGGTGTACAATCTAGGCCAAGTCCCTTCTTCTCTCTGCCTCTGTTTCCCCACCTATAAGATAAGGTACAAAGTAGCTCCCTCAATAGCCCTGACATGATGGTACTATTAGTGTCATCATTTTAGAGGAGAGTAAACAGACTCAGGGAGGTTGGATTCCTGCTCAAGCTTCCCAGCTAAATACAGCAGGTACTTGAACCCAGTCTGAATCTGAATCCAGCCACTCAGCTGTCCTCCCTGAGGAGACCTGGCAGCAGTGCCTGCTGTCATGGGGAGGAGCAGGTGGCCTGACAAGAAAGCTCTCCCTGGGGAGCCTGAGTGGACTGTCCCAGCTGTTACGGGCTCTCATGAGTGGTTGGAGCCAGGGGCCACAACTGAGCCACTTTCAGTAGCCAATGGAAGGTTCATTCTCCAAGACTCCAGGTCATGGCTCTCTGCCAGACAGGGTAGGAAGTGGGCATGTGGGGTGCTGTGGTAGGGCACTGGACTGAGAGGACCCAGCATGAGCCTTGTGGAAAGGTGGGTCTGTGAGGGGAGATAGGTGCCATGGGTATGGTTTTGTGTGTGTGTGCTCAGGTAAGCATGATCCCTGGATGTGGCCCCTTGTGTATGAGGAGAAAACACAGTAGGGGTGTAGTCCAGGGAGGTACAGGCACAGCTCAGTGCTGGGCGAACTATAGGTGAGGGGGTACCTGGGAAAAGTCCTGCAGTCCACTGGAGTCCGGACCTGCTCCCATAGGTGTTGTGGGCTCAGAGGCCTCACACAAGAAGCAATATCCTGTCCCCACTGCCTACTCCTCACTGCAGTCCCTCTCTAGGCCTCCACCGTGCCAGGCTGCCTAGTTTAGCAGGTTGGATTCCTTAGCCACAGGAAGAGTAGCTGGCAGGGCAGGGAGTGGGCCAGCAGACGGGGTATGGGGCCTTCTGTACTAAGGCCCAGGGGCTGAGTTGTTGCTGACCCCAACCAACCCAGCAGGACCCAGAGACTCAATGGAGAAGGTAAGAGCTGGTGTCCAGACCCCAAATTCCTGGCATTTCCCAAGCCTGCCTCTCCTGCACTCCCATATTTGGCTCTACACCAAGCCCCCTGCACCTGGTCCAGCTCCATTTACCTGCCTTCTAGGAATTGATAGTGGTTAGTAGCTCCCAGAGCACCCTCTTTGGAATCCTGCCCACACCATATCCTGAGCAGTGGTCCCCTGAGAATCTGTCCACTCCAATTAGAGTCAGTGTTGCTGGAGGTCAGCAGCAGATGGAGGTGAAGCTGGGAGGTCCTCCTGCAGCAGATGGGCCCTGACCGAGCCTTCAAAACACAACGATGACACTTGAACAGGCTGAGCATTGGGTGACACATCCCTGTAGTTACTATTCCTTATGAAAGGGAAACTTCAGGCCCACTCTTGAAAACCCAGCATCAGGTGGGAACAAAGGGCTATCTCCTGGTGTCCTGTCTGAGGTCTTCAGGGTTAGATGGGATAATAGCATCTCTTGTGGGCAAATCTACCTGTCAGATACAATGTGCTACTGCTACCTCACCACAGGCCTTTATAACACTCTGTGGCCACTCCCTCCTTCTGTTCTCTCTCTTTCTTTCTCTGTAACACGTAATTCATTCTAAGTTCCCCCTGCCAGCTGCACCTACATTTCTGGGCCTGCTCCCTGACCTCCTCAGCTGTGTTTGGGCTGGGCCTAGGATGCCCCCTGGTGCTTGCCTGCCCCTCACCAGCTGAGGCCTCCGCCAGGGCCCCAGTCCCTGACAGGGGTGGAGGAGCCTCCTTGTCCCAGCTGTCAACACCCATGATGGATGAGGGGTTGGGCAGGGAGAAGGCCAGGGGCTGGATTCCTGCTGCAGCAGGAGGTGGGAGCTGGCCCCCTGGGATCTGCCAGCAGAGACTCTGCCACTCACAGCTGGAGGCCTGGGTGAGGGCCCCCACCCAGCAGAGGTGTTTAAAAGCTAGAAGGCTGTGTGCCTTCCCACTATACTAGGCATCATGGACACCTGGGCCTTCCCCACAGCCCTTTTCCTGATTTGCCTGACTTCTGAAAGCCTGCAAGGCGGTGAGGGCAGGCGGTGGGCAGCTGCAGGGTCTGGGCAGCTGGGGTTGGGGCTGGGGGTCTAGTTAGAGCATTGGGTTAGAGACCGGGGCTCCAGAGAGAGGGAAGATTGGGTGTGTGAAGCCTGGGCTGGTTAGGGTTTTGGGAGACTGAGGGATAGATGCCTGGGTCCTTCCCCTCTCTCTGGTCCCTGCCCCAAGTCAGCGCATCCCTGATCCCCAGGGCTGCCTCAGTTGTCTCCTGGCCTAGCGAAAGGTAAGTGGAGCTTCCTGGCACTGAGTCCAGAAAGAGGACCTGGTCTCTCCCACCAGAGGTCTGGGAGCTCTCTGGGAGAGAGCCCCAGATGTTCCCCAGCCCTGGGATCCAGAAATGCGGCCCAGGACAGCACAGGGTTCCTCCATGTTTTCCTAGCAAAGCAGTCTTGTCCATGGACAGCTCAAGTGTGAGGAGCACAGACCTACACCCTTGGAACAGAGGGATATGGAGCAGAATCTCAATTCTGAGCATGAGAATATTGGGGTCCAGAAGTGGGGCTTGGAGCTGCTGGGTCTTCATTGGGGGGTGGATTGGAACAGGAGAGGAAGAGACAAGACTGAAGCAGAGGAAAGTGGGGAGGAAATTGCGTTTTATAGAAGGTTCTACACTCCAGGGACTTGCAGAGTCCTAAGGGTTGGAGAAGGGGCGCTGATGCACCTAAGCTTCTGGAAAGAAAGACTGGGGGTAGGGGGGTGAGGAGGATGAGATTTCTAGGAAGGGAAGGATCCAAAGACCTTCTGAATTAAGAATGGAGAAGAGAGGTGCACACAGCCCTGAGGAAGAGGGGGTGGGGGACCTGCCTCCAGGGGCACAGCCCAGACACCCCCCTGTCAGACCCTTGCCATTAGTCTGCTCACCTGGTCCTGTCCTCGCCCCTCCTGTGACCAGAGAAGAAAGTGAGGCCCAGAGACAGGGGTACACTCTTGCTCTGCAGAGGTGGAGGGAGAGCATCTAGATTTGGCCCACTTTGCCCCCTCCTAAGTCACTCCCCTTCTCCCTGACCCCACAGGCTTAGGGAGCCCAAATGGCTACAGATCAGGTAAAGTTGGTTGAGGAGGTGGGCAGAGCCAGAGCAGTTCTATCCTCCAAATGAGGGTGGGGCACCCTAGCTCCTGGCCCCTCCTGCCCTGCTATGCTCAACATCTCATTTCGTCTACAGGCTATAGCCCCCCCAGTGGCCTGGGAGCAGGTAAGGGGTGGACAAATGGGTTTGTGGGTTGGAGGGCAGCCATCTCCGAAATACATGGGGATAGCACTGACAATCCCCAGGCAGAGAAGCCCACCTTTAACCGCTTCCAGCAGGTCTCTTTTCCCTCCTGCACACACTTCCCCTCACCTCCACAAATCCATGGCATCTCGCCTGTATACCTTCCCCTGGGCATCCCTCAATTCTTTCCTGTCCCTGCTTGTGCCTTGTATCTTCCCACTAAGCCCCGTTCCAGGGTGGGCAAACCTGAATGTCCCCTTAAGCCAGCTGGGAACAGACTTGGGGATGGTCCTGGGTCCTTCACCTGCTCCCTGGATCTCCCCCAGGCTTCCAAGGGGGTGTTAAACTTCAGAAGCCAGTGTTCGGCCCAGTGCTCTCTCTCTCTCTCTCTCTCTCTCTCTCTCTCTCTCTCTCTCTCTCCCCTTGCACACCCCTTACCTCTACCTGTCCCCCCCCCCCCAGGATTTGGGAACAGGAAAGGCCTGGGAGCCCCACCAGATGAGAATGGTAGGGTCTGGGGTTGGTCCTCGCCCTGCCTCCTTCCTAGGCCTCAGAGGAGGGCAGGATTGGTGAATAATTTGGGGGAGGGGAGGTTGGGAGCCTTTAGGTTTGCTGTTTCTAGCTGGGTACAAGGGTTCTGCACACCCACCCTAGCTGAGACCCCAAACCTCCCCAGTTCATCCCTCCCTCTCCCCACAGGCTCTCCAGTTCAGAATGGCTATGGAACAGGTAGAGGTGAGGTGGCGGGGGCACCGGGGGAGGCAGGATTCTAGGGTCATCCCTGAATCAGGGTTTCCTGAGTCCCTCACATGACCCCATCTCCTTCTCAGGCATTGGAGGGGGTATGAAACCCCACAAACCAGGTGATACCCCTGTCATGCTTGCCTCCCCCCATCTCTTTACCCTGCCCCGCATTACTTTCTACTCCTCCTTAACTCCCTCCTCCCCTGTCTCCCCAGGGTTTGGGAACGGGAATGGGCTGGGAGCAGGGGCCTTCCCAGGTACAGCAGCCCATCCAGGTGAGGTGGGAGAAGAGGGACGTCATGAGGGGATACTGCTGGGTCAGATTTGGGAGGGAACTCTCCCAGGCTCCTCACTGGCAGAACTGGTGACTCAATGGAGGCAGAAGGAAGGACTATAAGGGTTCCTGATGTCTGCTTTGGGGATGGGAGAACAGGGTACCCCTGCTTCACCCCCACCTCAGCTGGGACCCCACGTGTGTCCTGCCTCACCCTTCAGTTCAGCATGGCTATGGAGCCCCAAGAAGAGGCTGGGCCCCTGGGTTCTCTTCAACTATTGCATCTCTCTCTCTCCAGGCTTTGGAGGGGGTGTGAAACCCCAGAAGCCAGGTGAGACCCCACTCTCCATTCCTGGCCCTCTGTCCGTCTCACCATCTGCCTGGCTCCCTTTGAAGCCTGTCTGCTTCTCCTCCTTAGTCTTCCCTCTGGCTCTGTCTCCCCAGGATATGGAAACGGGCTTGGAGCTGGTGCCTTTCCAGGACTGGGAGCCCAGCCAGGTGAGTACACCTGTAGCACCATCCTGGGGTTCTGGGAGGGAGAAGGTCAGGGACAGAGCTGGGATTAGGGAACTAGAAGGGGAGAGAGCTGGGTTCTTGGGGAAGGTAGGGGCTCAGCCTCACTGCCTTTCCTCAGGGCTGGGAGGGCGATTGAAACTCTGAAATCTAGGTGAGTGGAGAGCCCACCCCCATCCTTGCATGTACCCTATCCATTTCCATCCCAGTCCTGTGTGCCCCAAACCAATCCACACCAGGATTTGGGAGCAGAAGTGGCTTAGGAATCAGTACTTTTCTGGGGGCAAGAGCCCTGCCAGGTAAGAGTGGCAGGGCAGGGGCTGCAGGCAAACAAGGGAGAGAGGGGTCAGAGTCCTGACCAAATTCTTGGTGGGCAGTGGTTGGGGTCAGTTGTTAACCTCGCTCTGTCTCTCCCTAGGTCTGGGAGCAGGAATGAAGCCTCAGAAGCCAGGTAAGGGGAGAGCCTCTCCCTCATCTTTTTCCCACCTTTGGTATTGCTCCCATCCTTTAACTGCTGCAGCCACTCCAATGGCTTTAGCTGTGGTCTTGGGAAGGGTCTTCCAGACTTCCAGGCCCTTCTCACAACCCTGAGAAGAACTGTTGGTGGCAGAGGGCACAAAGGTCTTGGAGTGAGGATGGCACAGGAGGTGTAAGCCCACACTGGCCCAGCTCCAACCTCTGCCCTTCTTTCCGCAGGCCCTATGGCTCAGAATGGTGGCCAGGGACCAGGTAAGAGAAGGAGGGTGAGAGCTGGGGGGCATATGCTTGGGTTTGGTTGTTCAAGAGAGGTCCAGGCTCCTTTAGCTGGTCCCACCTCCTTCACAGTAATTGGAGGAGGCATGAAACTTCAAAAGCCAGGTGAGCCCCACCCTGTCCCTATGTCCCTTCTTCTATCCATCCCTATCCACCCCTGCCTCTTGGCCTCTCTTTACTCCTTCCTGTTGTGTCTCCCCAGGATTTGGCACCGGGAATGGGATGGGAGCCAGGGCCTTCCCTCAGCCAGGTGAAGATACCTGGGCCAAACTGAGGTTCAAGGAAGGAGGGAGGAGAGGTGCTAGGGAATCAGGAAGGTAGACAGTTGATTTCTATGGGGAGAATAGGGGCAGGGTATGGTCCACTTGTGTCTCAGTAGTGCTTGGTCTTTCCCCAGGCTTGGGAGGGGGCATGAAACCACAGAAACCAGGTGAGCCAGAGACCCTGCCCTCCTGTTTCCCAATCTTGACTCTGTCCCCTCCCATCCCATCCTTGTGTCCTACCAAGTTCTCTCCAAACCCACTCCTCACACTGTTGTTCCTCTCCAGTACATGACATTGTCAATGGCCTAGAGTTCCATCTGGGTGGAGGTGACTGAGGGAGAGGGCTCAGAGGAAGAAGCCAGGATCCTGGACAACCCCCTAACCCTGGTTCCCAGTGGGACTGTGAGGGGCTCATTCATTCTATCTGCCCTGATCCAGGCTTTGGCTGGGGACTGCAGACATGTTAGTCAACCTTAACCAGGCTGATGGCTCTCTGGGCTCAGCCTACACACCTTGAACCACACAAGCCCAGTGCCATTGAGGACTGTAGTCAGGGCTGGGTTGGGGAGACCCATAGGAGGTGGAAAGCGAGAGGGCAGAGCCTGAGGTTCAGTGGGGTTGAGGCTGGAAGCTTGGGGACATACCCTTGGTGTGTTAAACTGAGTGAAAAATTCTAGCTCCTGGAGCCCAGAACTGGGCTCACTGGTGGCCAGCGTGGAGGCAGGAAGCAGCAGCAGGAGTTAAACGACTGGAAGTCTCATAGGACAGAAATGGAGAGCAGCTGGGGCTTCAGTCTCTCAGTGCCTGAGTCACCCCAGGTCTTTTCTGTCACAGATCCCCACAGTCACCTCCCTACCTTCTCTACCTTTGTGAATCTAGCCAGGCTGAATGAATGGAGGGATGTGTGAGAGCAAGGCAGGGATCCCTGGAGCAGGGTGGGAGAGGCCAGGGGCCACTTCCACTTCAGCACCACCCAACTTTCCTGTGTCATCCCCCCACACAGGTCTCACAGCACAGAATGGCTTTGGACCAGGTAGAGGGAGGATAGCTGGGGTATGAAGGTAGAAGCTGGGAGCCTGCAGCTGATTTTCTGGGGGCAGGCCCAGAGATGGTGGCTTCTGAGTTTGTCAGCTGCTCATTTCTTCCCCAGGCTACGGAGAGGGTGGAAAACCCCAGGAGCCAGATGAGTCCCACTCTGTCTAGTACCCCCTTATCTGTCCGCTCCCCTCAATTCCCAGGTCTCTCCTTACTCCCTCCTACACTGTCTCCCCAGGATTCAGGGCCAGGAACGGGCCAGAAGCCGGGGCCTTCCCAGGAGCAGGAGCCCAACCAGGTGAAACCCTGGAACTCAGAAGCATGGAGGTCACTGAGGGAGGTACCTGCTGTGGGGATCTAACCCTAGTTCTGAGGAAAGAGGAGGAGTCAGGTAGACTTACGGACAGCCGTCTTCTCTTCCCCAGGTCTTGGAGGACTAAAACCTCAGAAGCCAGGTGAGAACAGCCCTGCACCTCTCCCACTTGGTATCCCACAAGAAACACTCATTCAACAAACATCCAGAGACTAGCCAGGTGCTGGAGATAAGCCCTCCCAGAGCCTGGGGCACGTGGGTAGGTGGAGGCAAACAGGAAAGGCACATGAATGCAACAAGTGAACAGGCTGCCCACTAGAGGGCATGGCCCACTGAAAAATGAAACCAGGACCAGTGCAGGCTGTGGAAATAGTTAGGAGGCTATCGGGGCAGGATCTAGTGCTAATAGCACATGGCTGGTGAGGGGAATGGGGCATAAAAGAGTCTACCTATTAGCTGGTTGACTTGGCTGCTGGCAATTAGGTGGGACCAAGGCAGCTAGGTATAGTATTAATATTAAGGCAATGGAGGGAGTCTGGACCCCAAAGCGGGGTCCAGGACCCAGCTGGGTAGGGCTGGGGTTTGTTTAGAACTAAGGGACCCAGGCTTTGGGTGGAGCCTCAGAGAAGTCAGTAGCCAGATGCGTCTCCTTCCAATATTCGGGAAAGGGAATGGGCTGGGAGCAGAGATACATGAAACTGGTGGGATCTGGGATGGGGGTCTGCATCTGGAAATCCTTTCCCACCTTCAAGAAAAAGCACTGGTGAATGATTCAGAGGAGCTGGGTGAGAAGAAGCAGGAACGCTGTTTCTGGTGTTGGCTATCAAACAAAAAACATGGGCCAGCCCTTCGCTCCACCTTAATCTGGGTCCCACAACACCTACCTTCTCATGCCTCCTGCCCGACAGGCCCTCTCTGCTCAGATGGGCTAAAGCAGGTCCTGAGAGATTGAGAGTACTTGGAGTCAAAATGCCTGAATTTTGGGTACAACTCAGTTGGCAGACTCCTGAATGTATCACTGGCTCGACTTTTTCCTCCAGGTATTGAAGCACTTTTGAAAACTAAGAAGCCAGGTAAGCCTCAGCAATGCCAATGTCTAACTACTCCACAATATCAAAAAACTTCCTCCCACTCTTAAAATTTTGGGCCTCAAAAATTGGGAACATCACTGGGCTAGGAACTGAGCCCCATGAGACTGGGGCGTTGGCCCATGGTTGACCTCTCCAACCTCCCTCTCAGGCTTGGAGTCATATGATGGGTGAATAATTGAGAGGGCGCTGATGGGAAACCGTTAGCTTACCCAGGCTTCCTGACTTGGTCTCAGAGTGGGGACCTTCACCTCCACGTCAGCCAGATCCCCAATCCCTCCAGCTCACCTTTCCTCTCCCCTCAGGCCCTGCAGCCCAGAATGGCAATGGAGCAGGTAGGAATAGAGGGGGGAGAGCTGGGAAAGCCCGGATATGGGGTTTCGGAGTCCCTCACCATTTCCCAAATATTCTCGAGGCTTTGGCGGAGGAACAAAGCCCCAGAAACCAGGTGAGTCCTGCTGTGTTCTTCCCTCTACCCAGAGAACCCCTAAAGCCAGAGCACCCCATCTTCATAATTCCCTGTATCGCCTCAGCACAGACACTTCTCCGGGACCTGAACCCAGGCTTCTTACAGGGAGAGGGGAGGGTTAGAAGCTGGGGCTATCTGCGGGGTGAAGAGCTGGGTGCCCAGTAGCGGGGAAAGGGAGGGCTGGCATGTCACCCGTGGCAGGGGAATGAAACCTTGGGAGCCAGGTGAAGGGAGACCCCCTCGTCCCCCTGCCTTGTCTCTGAGGCTACCTGACACTATCCCGCCTCCTCTTGAACCGAGCCCTCCGCGCAGTGCCCCTCACGCCAGCCAGTCTCGTTTTGCGTCCCCAGGATATGGTAACGCCAATGGGCTAGGAGCTCAGCCAGGTGAGGGCAGCTAGGCTGGGTCCTGAGAGGAGGAGCAAGAGCTGGGGGGCACAAGGGAGCAGCAGGACAGAGGCTTGGGGCCTGTGGGGCTCGAAAGAGGCCTGGTGGAGTCCATGTCAGCCTCTCTGCCTCCCCAAGCCTAGGAGGGGGTCTGAAACTCCTAGCCCAGGTGAGAGGACAGCCATCCTGTCCCTCCGTGTCTCTCTGAGGCCTCTCGGTCTCTGTCACCACCTCCCCCGACATTAAGTGCATTGAGCTGGGTCTGTGCATGACTGCGAGAACAGGGGCACGACCTGCTTCCGGGGTGGAGGCCGTCAGGGGCACCAAGGAAGGACTATGGGGAAAGAAGTAGGAGCATAGAC
>PVJL010005313.1:0-110810 GCA_004026885.1 Lyroderma lyra
CCCACCTACACTCAGGGCTGGACACCTCCCACCACTACAGTCAGAGCTGGACACCTCCCACCTACACTCAGGGCTGGACCCCTCCCACCTACACTCAGGGCTGGACCCCTCCCACCTACACTCAGGGCTGGACACCTCCCACCTACACTCAGGGCTGGGCGAGCATGGGTTTCACTGCAGTTGCAAGAAGAGTGAACGTGACCAGGGAAATCAGCCTTCCCTCTGCCTTTGGGCACGCGCCTCTCCTCAACCAATACTCCATTCTGGATGGTCTAACTCAGAGTTGCCGTCAGCACCACTACTTTTTTTAATTGAATAAACTGGATGTGTGACCTTGTGTAATTTTAAGGTGTACAGCATGTTACTTTGATACATTTAGGTTTTGTAACATGATTGCTGATACAGTGATATATAGACAGTAATACTGCACTGTCATTATGCAATGTCCACATGACTACAGCACTGCTTTTATTTCCCCCAGCATTCCCAGGAGGTCAGACTAAGTGGAATGGTGTTCCCTTTTATCCAGGCCGCCCAGACGTACCATTTTAAACAGGACAGAAAACAGTGGTGCTGTCCTATTTCAAATATACTGACACCCTGAATTGAGTCCAGTGAGACCAGGCTGACCATACACACCACTTGAAACAGGCCAGTGCCGCTGTTTTCTGTCCCGTTTCAAATGATAAGTCTGGTCAGCCTACTTTTATCCCTTCCCGTTTTCCCAGCAAATTGATGGCCTAAAGCTTCGAATTCACTTATACTACCAGTGAGCAATGGAAAACAAAAACAAGCAAACAAAAAAATAATCCTCACCAAGTTTTGTTGTCTTCCTCAAATCACAACTCCATCTGCTGACACAGACTCTGGACTAGCTGGATTTCCTTAAAGCCCCAAGATAATTCAACCCAGTCTGTAAAGTTGAACAAAGATCTTCCCACTATCCTGTCAGGCTCAAGTGCCAATGTTCTTCCCAGAGAGTTTTCCCTACAGGGTATTAAAGGAAAACCAGTACAAACAGAACTCTTAAAATCTCTTTTGGATCCATGGTGCATTGCTCCCCGCAGTTTTAGCAGATAAAGTTCTTTTCACCATATGGCTCTCCTGGAACCTCCCCTCCCTAAAAGCTTGGCCTTGAGAATGACGTTGGGGAGCCCGGAAAGGCAGATAAACAAGATTTGCTGGAACAAAAAAGCCAACACATTCCTGACTTAAATCTTATAAGGGGAGTAACACTTTGTAAAAGCAATTCAGATGCACTTTGCACGTGGAGCCATAGTGGAAACAGTTTCTACAGATGGAATTGGAGCACAGAAAGTGAACATCGATGCCAGAACCTTATATCAGTTATTACTTCATTTTGTTCCCTCTAGGTTTTGTTTTCTATAAGGTTTTGTTTTTTACACTTTATAGTTCAGGCAACCATATGTCCTAATTTTCCTAGGACAATTCTTGTTGCACCTGCTATTCTGATAGAATTTTCAAAAGGGTCTTCTTCCACTTTCAGACGAGATCGGGCGTGTTCAGGGTGGTATGGCCGTAGACATTTCTTCCACTTTCAAAACTATTCCCATTAGTACAATAAGTTGCAAAGTCACGTTATTGGCTAGGAATCCCCCAATGACCATTTGTCCAATCCCTCAATCTCAAGATGATAAGCAGATTGGATCAGCTGGTTTTTGAAGTTCATTAATGCTATGAGAGAAAAGCAGTACTTCTGGTCTCATTTTCTCTCTTACCACCCCCCTCCTTTGAGGCAAAAGTTACGGGTTGGCAAGAATGTAGGATTTAGGATGATATGGGCTTGAGTTTTAATCTCCCCATTGACACTTAATCTACTTTTAGTCAAGAAAATTTAGCTTTGATTGTAACTCATTTTCTTGGTCTAAAAAGTGAGGCTAATTATAGCTATCTTTAAAGGTTATCAAAGGATTATAGACTGTACATATGAAACCAGCCTAGTGGCTGGGAGTGGCAGCTGGAGCTATGGAGTAGATGCCACTGCTGCAGTGGCTCTATCTCAGGTAGGGCAGGCTCAGAGAAGCGGAGAAAAATGCCCTGGATTTGGATCAGACAATCTCTGGTTCAGCTTTTCCTCTGTAACCAATCAGCTATGTAACCTTGGACGAACAAGCCAGTTTCATCCCCTGAGTTTCATCTAGGTCTTTCCTAAATAGCAATTTCATTCTCTTAATGGTAACATGGAATAATGCTGATGAAACACTTTACAGACTGTGGAGTTTATATGGATATCAAGTACCATTTCCTGGATGCTCTCTCAGAGCTGCCTTGGAGAGTTTTCCCACATGCTGTGAGAAAGTGGCTGGTGTTAATAGTCTAAGCAGAAGGTGCCATAGAGTTAAGAATGAGAGTCCTGGTTTCTAATACCCCAAGGTCTGCCGGGAGTGAACTGTGAGCTGAAGTTAATGGGTGAAGGCATAGAGAGGCAACCTCATTGTCAATGAAAGAAAGACCACCCTAACAATCCAACTGGTTAGAGACACGATGTCCACTCTGGTATGGCTGGCAGGATTAATTGTTTACCCAAGAACCACCTTCCCTTATTTCCTGCTTACAGGCCCCTGCTTTTAAGGTAGAAGGAGAACCTCCATCCCAGTGGGATTGAACCCTGTTCCTAGACCTAGGGCACAAACTATGCCCTGTGTAGTTCAACCACGGCAATCCCATCTCTTGCACCATAGATCATCCTACGTGGGGGCTCAAACTTCAGTTCTGGCCCACAAGAAATAAAGGGAGGTGTAGGACATGGGGGTGATTCACTTCCAGGATAAAAAGAGAGGCCCTTCCTAGGAATAAGCCTTTCCCTGCTCATGTCCCTATTTCCTGCCTTGACTTCCCTGTAGAAGTTTGGCAGCTGCCACGCAATGAAGAGATCGCAGCCTGAGGATAAGCAGCCGGAATGTGAAGACAGTCCCATTGCCACTGATCAACTGTTGATTAGCCCAGGAGTGTCTACCACTAGTTCACCTGAAGGAGATATAAATATACATGCATTGCCTGTTCCTCTCAGACGTACAGCTGGAAGCATTCCTAAGTGACCCACCCCCTGGAGTCAGCTAAGTCAATCCGAAGAATACCTTATAGTTTCTTTTCCCAGTGTTTTCTTTCAATTGTCTTTGGCAATTAGTTTGGATGACTATCATGCTTGGGTCATAAAAAGAAGAAAATACAGCTGTAGATGGGACTCTCTCCTATCTTTTAAAAAATGTATTCCTATTTATTTGCACACATAAATGCGGAAATGATGGGGTAGCAAAAAGATATTGTTCTCTAAAAGGAAGAGATTTTTAGACTCTCCATCAGTGGATGCATGAAATTTCTGCTGCGATGAAATCATAAAATGTAACTCACTCGATTGGCCTGAACATTTTGAATTTGTATTATTGGAGTCTGGCATCCTTTATGTGTCCAGACCTCATAATGTGCATATAAAAACTAAAAGTTAACAATAATAAAAATAAGGTTTGAAAAATCACACTGGGCTTTTTCTTTGTCAGCGGTGGCTCGATTTTCATGTGTCAGGATTAATATTTCACACATACCAGCTCATTAAAAAAAGCAACCTTGGAACACAGTGTCAGGTGGAGATATATTTTTTTTAAGATGTACTGGAAATTATGCAGTCACAAGAGCATTTCCACTAATTATCTTGGCACTCATGTTATGCTGACCAGTATATATCACCAAGTTGGGGTGGCAGGGTAGAGAACCCCCGCCAGGCTGTCTCATGTATTGCTTTGCTCCATTTTCTTTCAAACACATTTACCCAATACTCATATTTATGCAAGAGAGGGTAGTGAGGTAGCCAGGGGGTTACAGGGGTGCAGAGGGCTTTTGTATGATAAGAGCACTGGTACTAGGGCGGCCAGCCTCAGGCTGTCTGAAATTGAAATTTGGGGCTAAATTAATAACTCAACCTAACATGCAGTTTTGCAGTGTCTGTCTCCTCTAGGGTTGACATTGTGTAGTTTGACATAAAAGGATCCCAGGAATGATAGAAAAAAATAAAGTTCAAGATGATTCCATTGCAAGTAGCACCTTTGGGGGTCAGTAAACAGAAAGGGGTGGTGGGACACTCACTCTTCAAATTTTCCCCAAAATGTGCCTTCATATTTTGATCTATAGAATGTCTGTACCTGTGTTTAGTCTTAGAGACCAATAATGATCTTGCACAGGATTCCACGTGCAAACTAATAGATGGGCATCGGCTCTATAGTTCCCTCCAAGGTCAGTTTAGCTAGGGTCTCGGTCAAGCTCAGGAGCAGAGAAAGATGCTGACTGGACTCATGCCTGTGCTTTCCTTTTACTCTATGTATTTGCATTTCAGGACAGGAACATGGAGATAATTTTCCAAAGTCTGGTTTAAAAAGATGGTGGAGTATTTCTCTGTATTTTCAGTGTGGTTATGTTCAAGGGAATGCTCCCAGGGGAAAACAAAGAATAACACTGAAAAAGTCAGAAAAATGAAGCCTGAGAGACATTCCAGATTGGCCCCCAAAGATGCTAGCTCACAGCTATTCTGTAAACTGAAAGGCAATCACAGTCTGAGGCATCACTGAGACAGAGTAGAATGAAAACAGAAAATATCATCCCATCCTTCTCCTAAATCATGTTGGCCTTTCCAGTATTGGATGCTGTACCTGATTACATTTCAAAATAGTGATATACACCTTGATAGGATGGGGAGGATACTAAATTGATTAGAAGAATTAAGGGGTTGCTATAAAATGGCCAACTAAAATTCTTTGACCTACATAGTCTGCAAAGTCATGGTTAAAACATGACTGGTTGGAGGCTGTGCCGGGCATGCAAGTAGTGATTTAGCAGTATTTGCAATTTAAAATACTCAATAATTGGACAAATCAAAGGATTCCTTTGCAAAAACGAAGGAGACAGGATTTAAGTGATCTTATTTAATGTCACAGAGGCTGTACTAGAACCCTGGGCTCATAATGCACACTGCAGTGGGTTTGCACCGCCCAGCAGAGCTTTGTGACCTCAGATACAAGGTGAATGGAAAGTTCTGTTCTGGCTCTCTGTTGTGAAGGTACCACCCAATCATCTGCGATGGACCACTGATGAGCCGTCAGCTGTCCACTCATAATACAGAGATTGTGAGGTGGTTTAATGTAGATCTTAACAAGAGGTCCTTTGTGTTTCCTTTCTTCCAAGAATTTATTTTCTCACCAGTCCAGAAGCAGAACAGAGTGAAAGACACGAACTTTTCCTCTCCCCTAGCACAACCAAGAAGAATAAAGGTGTTTAATAAAAGTCTCCTGTATTTAACTTTTCAAAATTAAAGTAGCTTTTATCCACAGGTTCCTTTGCCACTTCTTCGCTAAGGGAGCCAGCAGCTGAGGGCGGGCATGCTGCGCTTTCTAACCAATGTCCCTTACATTTTGGCCCTAATTTTTGCTCCCAGTCTAATTCCCCACAACTCAAATCCTGAGTCAAATGGAACTGCATTTTCATTCCCACAAATGCTCATTTTCATGCTCTCAAATCTTGTACAGCACTCTCTTTCTCTAATATTTTTTTCTTAACATCAGGAAATTATCTGGTCTCCAATTTCACAGAGAAATAGAACTACACATGCATGCTTCCTCTATTTATCCCTGCCAAATCTCTACACCTGACGTTCAGGCCCACCTTCTCTTGCTTTCTTTTTCTTTTGTTAAATCTAAGGTCATCCATGTTCTCCAGAGAGCCATCCCATTCCACATTTTATATGACATCATGCTATTGCTTACTTGCTTTTTTGATTTCTATCTTAATTTAACTATTAAGTCCCTCTCAGGATTAGAAAATGCTCACATTTCATCCATTATAAAAATATCCTTCCTCAATCCCACTCTCCTGATAAGTATATTTCTCTTAGCTATATTGTAAACTACATTTATAATTATAGGTAGGTAAGAATTATATAATTAGCTCTCTGATGTTTTTCTTTCCTCTTATTGGAAGTTTTACAGAGCAGGAACTGAATTTGTTTAATTCATTACTAAATATCTAGTGCCAAACACAATGTCTAATCCACAGTAGAGAGGCAGTAAAAAATTTCTGATGGCTAATGAATAAGCGAATGAAAGAAGCAATGTGTGAATAATGTTCTTCCTTTGGGTCTTTGCTCATACAAGGTGTGACAATTAATTTCAGAAACTTGCCACTTTGTGCTTACATTGGCAGCACTGTACAAACAACTCAGTAGGCTTTTATAACCTGGGTATATCTGTGTCTCACAGCTGTGTTCGTGATGACCTGTGGTGGTATTTTGCTGAGTGGCATTTATTACTGTTGTGTGTTCTCGTGTACTGTCGTGAGAATGTTGGAGCTTGAATTTGAGCAACGAACAAACATTACTTTTTTCTTAAACTTGGAAAAACTGGAAGTAAAATCAGGAACATGTTAGTCCAAGTTTATGGGGATAATGCCATGAAGGAAAAGGCAGTGTACAAATGGATTAAATGTTTTTCTGAGTGGAGAGAAAGCATCACTGATGAAGAGAGGTCAGGCCGGCCAGTAACGAGCAGAACTGATGAAAACATTGCAAAAATTCGTTGAATTGTGTGTCAAAATCATCAGCTGACTGTGAGAAGCATAGCAGACCAAGTAAACATCGATAGAGAAACAGTTAGGAAAATCTTCACTGAAAATCTTGGCCTGAGACAGGTGCAAAAATGGTCCTGATGGAGCTCATTGATGAACAGAAGCAAAGGAGAGATGAAGTTTGCCAAGACCTTTTGCAGAGGCAAGGTGATGTTTTGGGCCATGTTATCACTGGTGATGAAACATGGGGGTACCAATACGGCCCTCAAAGTGTCAAAGTGCACAATGGAAGTCAGCCCATTCTCTGTGATCAAAAAGTTCTGTCAGTCCACATCAAGAGTCAAAATGATGTTGGTAACATTTTTTGATATCAGAGGGATTGTTCATTATGAATTTGTACCAACTGGACAATCAACCAAGTTTGCTATTTAGAAGTGTTGAAAAGGTAGTGTGAAAAAGTTAGACAAAAACAACATGAACTTTTCACCCATAACTCATGGCTTTTGCATCATGACAAAGCACCAGCTCACACGGCATGTCTGTGAGGGAGTTTTTAGCCAGAACACAAATAACTGTATTGGAACACCCTCCCTACTCACCAGATCTGGCCCCCAATGACTTTTTTCTTTACCGGAAGTTAAAGGACCTAAAAAGGAAGACATATTGATGACATTCAGGACATCAAGGGTCACAGGATGACAGCTCTGATGGCCATTCCAGAAAAGGAGTTCCAAAATTGCTTTGAAGGGTGGACTAGGTGCTGGCATCAGTGCATAGCTTTCCAAGGGGAGTGCTACATAGTGATTGTAGTGACATTCAGCAATGAGGTATGTAGCACTTTTTCTAGGATGAGTTCGCAAACGTAATTGTCAGACCTCGTATTGCTCCTTCCCTGTAATCAGAATGCCTTTCTCTGTTCCCCTTTTCCTTATCCAAATCCTACATATCATCAGTTGATATTCAAACAAACTCTATCATATTGCCCACCTCCTCCCATACCAGAAGGATTCCCAGATGTCTCCAAAATAATTACTTCCTCTTCAGAACTCTCGTTTTTAGAAGCTTATGGTACCTTATCCTCTAGTACCTTGCACGCAAGACTCTCTTGCTGTAAAATACTGAATGCTTATTGAGGATAGGTCCCAGTGCAGTGACATCATGTGTCCCCCACAAGAAGACAGCTTTATACAGGAAAAGGGCTCAATCAGCACTGATCTAATCAATTTATTCACTTGTTCATTCACTCAGCTATTTATTGATCTTTCTCCAAGGCCCAAGCAATTGTGCTAGTAATAAAATTGTGCATAAGACATAGTCTCTGTCTTTGCCCAACTATATGACAGAAGAATTAACAGGAGACTGTGTTAGTGTGATGAGTATTACTGAGGACAGCTGCAGAAAAGTAGCACCCAGGGCAGGCTTACTGGATTCAGAGAAGGCTTCTCAGAGAAAGGCATACTTGAGTTGAGTTCCAAACAATGAGTAGATATTAACCTAGGCTAAGGAAGCAGAGGGGAAAGCATAATTAAAAAGCCTCAAACGTAAGTCAGAGTGTTGCAAAGTCAGGGAACAAAAGGGGGTCTGGGGTAGTGGAGACTAACTAGGCAGGTTGGGAGTGGGGGAGGAACTAAAGCTAGATCCTCAAAGGCTTTATTTAAAGGCAAAAGGAACCATGGAATCAAGGAACTATATGACTGAGTTTGTGTTTTAGGAAATTCTTTCTGGCTTGGAAAATGAAAGCACATAGGAAAAAAAAAAAAAAGAGAAAGACTTAGATAGAATGTGGAAATTAAAATCCCTCATCTGCGAGCTCTCTCTCTGTTGTACACATTTTGCACTTACCCCGAAGTAAAGCGTATTGTGCATCTTGTCCTTTGGTCTTTTTTTTTTTTTAATGTGGGACTTTAATAGTCTTCACAGGTTGTTTAGAATTAATGAGGCAAATGTCCTCAATCAAGAAGCAATTTAAGAACATGTAGCTAATTCCAATGAGTTCTGTAAATGAACTAATTTAATACCAGTTGACCCTTTTATTTAGGGAGAATGATTTGTGGCTGCATTTTCCTGACTTGGGCCTTCCAAGCCTTAGCAGTCTAAATGGGCCTTTTGAGCCCGGGGGAAAACATTAATCATGGTGCAAGGATGGTGCGCTTCTAAGTGGAGCATGGGCATCACAGTGAGTGAGTGCATGGTATCGCGTAAGGAGAAGGCTTCACTATGTTTACCAAAACTGAAAACCATAGAAAAAAGAACACTATACTTCTCTGGTGAGACAGGCCAGGCAGAAATAGTGCTGAATAGTATTATGAGATTTTAACCATCTTCCTTTGGGTCTTAGAGATTTTGCTATGCCATCCCTTTTAATTGTTTTAAATTCTTTGAGCTAGATGGTACCAATTGTGTGGGGTTTTTTTATTTCTTTATTAGTATAGAAGATCTCATTTCCTCGAGAAAACCGAAGCACACTGAACAATACTTCACTGGTACTTCCTTTTCTTCTGTCTTTTTACCACTTAATCCAGTAAAGAACCGATATGTCCATAGCACTTCCTCTAAGATCAAGCTATCAGTAGGAATGTGTCTTTTACTGATGATTTTGTATCAAGGAGTTTTTGCCTTAAACCAGCAAATTTATAGGTCTACAAGCAATGAGAACGTTTGACAATGTCATCATGCCGTAAAAGGATAAAATACTATTTCTGCCAGTGCAGCAGTTTCCCTTTAATGGGAAACTATTGTTCTAAGTATGGTTTAGCATTGTCAAATCGAGGCTGAATCAGCAGCTTCCAAGTGCCTACCCGGTAAACGCGATCTTGTTCGAAAACCAAGGGCCAGGAGAGTGGGACTGGCCCCATCAGGACAGGGCACTGTTTATTTTAAAAGAGCTAAGGAGCACTACCACAAAGAACATGATTAACAAAATGACTACACTAAAATTAAGGGCTGCTGTTCATAAAAAGATACCATAAATGGAGCAAAAGACAAGTGAGAGTGGGAAAAGGCACTTACTAAACACACGTCTGCCGAAAGGCTGCACCAAGAATGAGAAGAGAACCCCTGTAATCCTGTAACAAATGGCCAAAAGACAGGAATAAGCATTTTGGGAAAGAGGAAGGCCAACGGTCAGTGAATATTTGAAAAGAAGCTCAAATTCTTCAGCAATCAGGGCGATGCAAATTAAACTATTAGACGTGCACAAGATTGGCAAAAATTAACGAACTAAACCATGTTATCTTGGTTGGTCTGAGCCAGGAAAAACAGAAACTCTCATATGCTGCTGGTTGAAGTAAAACTGTTAAAACCACATTTTAAAAAAATTGGCATTGCCTAGGAAAGCTGAAGATTCATGGGTGCATGGGCCCTGTGACTCAGTATTTTACTCAAAGTGAGAATTCACACACACTTACTTACATGTTGTTCACTTTAAAAATCTGGAAAAAAAGTTGTTTGTTGAATGTGATAGTCTCTGAAGCAAATGCAAGGTCACAGAGAATTCGGGAGTGAATAAAGGAATAATTGCACAAAAGAAAGGAAGGAAGGAGGAAAAGAGGGAGGGAGAAAAAGAGGAAGGAAGGAGGCAGCAGAGATGGGGAAGAGAGAAGGAAGGGAGGATGTTTTGTGAGGCTCTATGCAAAATGAGCTCTTGGGGAAGAAACTGGCAGGTGTTTTAATTTTTATGCTCTGTAAACCAAGTAAGTTTCTGTAAAATTTTTACAAGATACTCACGAGGACTAGGAAACATTTATTAAATTAGATGTCATGGCCTTATAAGCTAATAATGTTGCCCCCAAAAGATGGGAGACTGGATGGAGCCCTCATTCATCCTGGATGATAAGAAAAGAAAAGCCAGTATTTATTTAACCACTTAGTATGTTCTATGCATGGTACAAAACCCTCCACACAAAAAAATCTCATTTAATCACCATACATGGTCGGACAATTAATTTCGTGAACTCATCCTAGAAAAAGTGCTACACACCTCATTGCTGAGTATCACTAGTCACCTTCGAAGTCCTCCCCTTGGGAAGCTGTGCACTGAGTCTAGTGCCTAGTCCACCCTTCAAAGCAATTTTGGAACTCTTTTTCTGGAATGGCCATCAGAGTTGTTGTTGTACCAAAATCTGACAGTAAATTTCATGAACTTGCCACCGTGAGCTTACGGTGGCAGCACTGTACAAAAACTCGGTAAGGTGTCATAGTGTGGCCAACGTAAGCGCACGGTGGCAAGTTGGCAAACTTAATTATCAGGTTTTGGGCACGATGCCGAGCTCTGATGGCCACCGTGCTTTGAAGGGTGGACTAGGCGCTGGCGTCGGTGCACAGCTTCCCAAGGGGGGACTTCGAAGGTGACGGTAATGGTAGTCAGCAGTGAGGTGTGTAGCACTTTTTCTAGGATGAGTTCACGAAATTAATTGTCTGACCTTGTTGCATGAACTTTCATAACTGCACATTTATCCTTAAAACTAAATGAAGTGTTACTGCTATTTTCAAAACAGACACTTAGGGAAAGTAAAGGTGTCCAGGATTACAAAATTTGTAGGAGGTAGAGATGAAATTTAAATCTAGGTTCATGGGCCCTGATACAACCATACAGGTGTATACGGCCTTTCTTCCTTTGAGCTGTAGGCCAATACCATATGTTAAAGAGAAACTTAGCCAGAACATTTTAAAACCCAGCCCCCACCCCTCCAAAAAATTAAAACAAAATGTTTTTTTTTTTACTTGCAAAAGTAATAGCTCTTTGGCACTAGCATGCCTACTCTCTCTTCTGTCTAGTGAGAAGGCCCTATTTCCACCCCCAGGGACTAAGGAAACCAATGGGGAACTTAAGTTTGGCCCTGTCTCCTCTTTTTACGGGATAGCTGCAGGAAAGATACGGTCTCTGCCCTTTGGAAGCATGCAGGTGAGGAGATGATTATGGCATTTTGGCATTATGTTAAGCCAATGAACACAGGAAGCAAAGATCTTTGCAAGCTGAAAACCAACTACGATGACAAAATTTCCATCTTGAGTACCAATTTAATGCCACCCAGTTTTTTTCCTCTGCTTTTGAGGAATGCATCCATCTTTAAAATAACACACATGACCAAAATTCAAAGCAATAGCCATTGTCAGTGACCAAAAGTTGTTAGTGACACCACTGGACCAGCCTGATGCAGCAACGGAAAAACACTGGAGAAGCCGAATGCATGTCCTCTATCAGGGTGCAGGTGCCTGAGGGGGTGATCTGAAGTCCTACTTTACCTCTCCAGCAGCACGAATGGAAACCTTCCAAGGACAGTTCAGCTGGCCCCTCTGTCTTAATCTGCCTCAATTATTCATGCTGAGTCTTAGCTACATGGCAACAGAAATGTCTCTGCGACGTGTGCTCTCCAAATCCTGGGCAGAGCATCACAAGTGTATATACTCCAGAGTCAGCAGCATCTAAGAATGGGAAGAAAAGGCAGGGCACAGGAGTGTCAGGATAAAACGTGTAAGGCATGTTTTCTTCTGGGCTCTTAACACGTTTTGCTTGGGGCCGAGACTGATCTTTCTTTGAAACGTAATTTCACAAAGAAATTGACATATTGGTGGCTTTATTATTTTATCCAAATTTTACTTAGCTTTCCAAGGTCCTAGTGATTTCTATTCCTCTAAATTCTTTTATTTTTTTCACTGACTTCTCTCCATGAACTTGATTTCTATGTATCTCATTGGTCCCCAGTAGTTAAATACCGCCATATCCATTTTTTTTCAAAGAAAATTATGTAATGACTATCCATGATATAATAGAATTACATCAATAAGACTGAGCTCTTAAAAGAAATTTTACAGGTAGTCTCAGCTTTTCTATAGCTTTATATTTGGCTGATACGCTCATCTAAAAATGCTACAACACACTTATATTTGGTTATTTACTGCAGTGTTCTGAATATTCGTCTCTTTTCCACTTGTCTGTGGAAGGCCACCTGGTGTTCTGTGGCGGGGGGGGGGGGGGGGGGGGGGAGGGTAACTACATACAGGTTTATGCAGAGGCCTAGGAAATGTTTTGCACCTGACCTGCTTCCTACTGTGTGTTTCGAAACCTGTTATGCACTCCAGACAGGCTGTATAGCGGGCCCCTCTGCCTCTGCAAACTGGGAGCGGTCATGGTACCTTTTGGTATTATTTTTATCATGGTATGGCATAATTGTTTTAGGATTTAAATTTGACTTTGGAATGTTTGAATTGCCATTTGTCTGATCATTTTAGATTTTATTGTATTATAGAACTGATAAAAGTCATCTTTTAATGGTGAAAAGTTTCAGAAACAAAAATCACAGAAATGATAACTATGGAACTTACCATATTGGATTGTTTGGAGTGAAAACAAATGGACTCATTCAGTTGCTCTCATCTAATTTGTTTACAAACCCGAAAGGACTCACTCAGGATAGATTTCTATAAAGAAGTGACTCGGAATTTAAATGAACCTGAAACCGGCGCCGTTCTCTTTGACAATTGCTCACTCGCTCACAGGATAATGGATGGCGTTGTCAAAGATTGACTCGGTTTGGGGAAATAATTTTTGTCACCTAACCTGTTCTTTCCAATGCTTTATGTTTCAGGCTGATGACTACAGACAGGATAATGGAGATGCCTAGTGATAAGGGGCTGGATTTGGGAACACCCCTCTTCTGTTCTCTGCCTCCCCCTGAGAATTCCGGCAAACTCTGAGTGGATCAATTTCCTGTGGAAAATTTAAGCTGTAAAGCAGACAAAATTAGTGAGGATGGAGGGTCTGACCTCTCCCTTTTTGGACGATTTTGTTACACTTCTTAATGCCTCAGATTACCTATGAAGCAGAAGATAAAATGGAAAGCGAGAAACTAGTAAAAATGTGTTTTTAAAAATGTGGCCACTGTCTCATGGCTAGTACTGCGAACAGTGAGGCGTGCTGCTACGAGAACGGGTGGGACGCTTTTGGCCGTGCTGGAACAGCAGGAAATGTAAGTCATTAGTGGTCTGAAAAGTGCTTTGAGCTAATGGAATAAAAGGCACTGGAGAAATTTGAACTAATATTATTAAAAATCAAAAATTGCAACAGAGAAACGTATTTCCCCTAGAACACAGACATCAATATTGAGTCTCATATTGCCAAAACAACCCATTTGAGAAGGGAAAACGTCAGTCTCTCATCTGGACATCTTGTCTACACGTCTCCAAATTACCAATTTGACTAATTTCGTTTTCCCACTAAATTGTATGGCTTCGGTTCTTCTCTGGAAGCCTAGATTCTTGTTCATATTTGGGGAACAACAGATTGAAATCTACCCTGTATGGTAGAAATTCTTCAATTACACTACCTGTTTTATTCTCTGTAACTTTATCTTGACCTATAAGGTCAAATATATTCTTCTCAACCTCTCCCCATACAACCCTTATATTTCAGACCAACGCACGTCCTCATCTTTACAGACTACTGTATTCATCCCATTGCCATGGTGATTAAGATGGAACATTCCAAAGTAAATGTAATGGATAAGCATTTGTGTAGGTTTCTGTGACTATGAGGAATGTTGTTGCTTTGTTCACATTTAGTTTTCCCACAGTAATGTTGGCTTGGGAATAATGAACATAATTAGTGCTTTTTGATATGGTAAACCTTTGAAACTATTCATTATTCTGTTAACAGAGACTTGCTAATTTTCTTCTAAATTAATGTACTCCTGTTGTGATGTAGATTATGTTTTAGAATGCAATTCAGTCAGCTCTCACTTTCTTTCCTTTGTTTATTGATTTTGGTTTCTTTGTTCATAGTGTCATTCAGGTGAGTAATAAACTAGGATAACTTTCAATACTCTTTTAGGGAAGAAACATCTTTATCTTAATGGTAATTGTTTATCACTGCATCTCCTCTTTAGTGTATCATTCAAATGCAAAGACCAAAAAAAATTTAATTACATGTATTGTTAAATGCATCTACTCAGGCCCTTTTAAAATAGGAAAGATCTAACTCCTTCCTTCCTTTGAAAATTATACTTCATGTCCTCTGTCAAGACTCTGAACACAACTCATATTTTTGTCATTACTTTGTAATGCAATGGAAAGTGCCAGCAGCTACCACAGAGAGCTAACATTAGAGAGTCTAGACATATATTATGTTGATGCTTCTAGCCTAATTACCAAATAAGTCTACATGGGAAGTGGAAGGGAGCAAAGGTTAAGTGTTTGGCTTTCAATAAATTTTAAACCTGAATGAACTGCTCTGAGCCTTAATGCAAAAGCAGGGTTGGTTCATGCTAATTCACAAATATATGTGCTAAGAACAGTATGTTATCATATTTCTCAGCAGCAGAGAGAGAAGAACCTCTTTTCTGTTAATAGCACTGGAAATCAGAATTGGAGTGAACTCAGAAAACGAATGACTGCTTCAGTTGTCCTTCATGGAGGAGACAGAGGGGATGCATCAGGGTTGGCCCCCCTACAGAGATATTTTCTTTACTCTCAGCTCACTCTTTTGAATTAAAAAAAATTATTATTTACTCATTGGCCATTTTCTTCCCTTTGTTATTTCTCGTTTTGTCTCCTGTTCTTCTCTCCCTCCTTCCTCCCATCGTTTTTAGCTTGGGGGAGAAAAATAAAACACAACAAAATAATCTGCAACGTGAGAATCCACATAAATGCAAAAGGTGAAAACTGTCAAGTTCAAACCTTGAGAAACCTTCGCCAGAATGCCTTCTGCATGGTTTCCAAACGCCTAGATTTTGTGTGTCCTGTGCGTGCGCGCTCGTCTGCCTCAGACAGCTGTAATGTCTTGGGATTTCCTCCGCCTAATCGAATTGGAGTTCAGTCTAATAGAAAAGTCCACAGAGGATTAAGTTGAACGCACTAAAATAGGTATTATAACTGAGCTTTCATTAGCGCACATTTTACAAATGTGACTCTTGGTAAGGACCCAGAAAATTAGGTTTACAGACATCTTGGAATGTTTCCTTAAGGCCTTTTGCATCCTTTCTTTTGTGTGGTGATCTCTAAAGAGACCGTATCAGTGTTGGAAATACCAAGGGAAGAGTCAGAGGCAGGAGTAAGAGAGGCTTTGAAGCTTGGTATTTTGAAACCGTTATTTCAAGAGGCTGATGGTGAGATGAAATTGAATTGATTTACACAGAAATTGGACACAGAGTACCAAAATGTCAAATGCAAGGGAAGAATTCCAAAACCTATAAGCACAATAATTATACAAAAGAATTATAATGGTTTTCTCAGCAATGGGCTAAGTGTATCTCACTTCAGCTTATTTACTTCTGTGTCAGAAGAAAAATTAAGGACCAGTAAAGGAAGTGTGTCACTTCATTTTGTATTTGATAACTTGAGAAACCTGATAATACTACAACTTTGTTGATTAAGGAAGCCAACAGTTGTCTTTATAGAAATACTTAAAATGATAATCTGCATGTGTTGAGAGTTTTACACCTTTCAGAGCACTCTCACATCCATGTTTTTAATTAATGTTTCCAACTATTTTAGAATGCAGTTACTGTAGGTATTCAACAGATGAGAATGTTAACACAGAGCAAAATCCCAAACAAATGCAATTTTTTCCTACTCATACTAATACAACTGTATAACTGTGTTACTCAGCCTATATTCACTTCCCATTCATGAATTTGAACTTTATAGCTCAGGCAATGGAGACCAGTGATTTCTGAACAGAGAAATACACAGAATAGGACTGTTTGGGGAAATACTCAGTAAGGTTTGGAAGGGGTGGAGGTAATCCCCAGGAAGAACTAGAGACCTTACTGGTGAGATACTGAATAAAATGAAAAGGATAGGATGCTTCTGAAATCACTGTGAATGAGAAATCTCAAATACAATGGAAAGGTACCTGCTTGGGAGAAGGAGGGAATCGGCCATGGGAAATGTAGCTAGAGATCACGCAGGCTGGTAGAAACACGTTTGTTTTGCAAGCACCCACATTTTCAAACTCATTTTTCTCAAGCTGAAGAATTAGTAATTGTCCTGATGGAATTTGAACTCTGTTCCTTCAGAAATAAATTATTTTGAAGATGGAATAAGTACTCCGATAAATTCTAGTTTTACTAATTTGAAATTTGTGAGCATTTGAAGAGGACCTGTTAATTGGAAATTCTGTACCATCTGTAGAAAACAATTACTCCTTAGGCAGATACTAATAAAGACAGGCCAACATTGTCTTCAAAATCTCAAGGAAATTAATTGTTTCCATGTATTCTGAAACCACTTGAACAACAGTCAATGACATATGATTAATGTTTAAAAAAAGTTTCATTAATAGTGCAACTAGAGGGTTTCACAGCCTCCTGTTGGAAACAGTTTAATTATACAATATATTTATGTATGTGTGTGTGCTTAAAATAACATTGACATATCTATATTCTGGATGTTTCACTTCTGTTTAATTTTTCTAAATTAATGGGAGTTTCCTGACACCACATATCTATCAGATCCATAACATATTTTTATTTTTCCTAACATTCCACGTACTGAAGGAGCCCTATGTTTAAACAAAGTTAAGCAAGTTTAAATAAGTTCAGACTAGTTCTAGAAAGTTTAAATGGCTCCAATTTACTTAGAGATGTTTTAAATTATGGGATGATATGGAAAGAAACTGAGCCAAGCTGCCAACCTTTAAGGTTGTTTAATCCATTTCACCATACATAAATCTGCTCCCCAAATAAAGTGTAGTTCTCAACTGAACACTAACACCTTATTGATTTGATCCACTGTGGGGACCATTGAGATTTGGTGGTCGGGGGGTAAATTGCTAGCAAATCACTGTGAGTTCAGCCCACTTATGAATAGCTTCCTTCTGGATTCCTGCTTGCCTACATGTGAAATTAGGTTAAAATAAACATCAACTACCTTTTTCTTGGGCAATGCTGCTGGGTTTTAGGAGTTAATTTTATACATATATTATAGAAACAGAGAAGCTTGAAAGGTAACTCTTTCTTTCAGTGATCCCCAAGGTGGTGGCCCCAATTCACCATGCCTAGTATGTGCACATTCTTAACCCGCTATGATCTCTGCTACCGTTGTACTGAATAACATGATGTTGTCACTTTGTTGTACCAAGTGAGTCATGGGAGGGGTAGAAAATTCTGTATTAAAAAAATAATGCTGACTTGATTCTTCATGTGCATAACCAGCTTTTTGACTAAATGCCTTTCTTATACACTAGAAACATTCAAAGATCTGATTGCTAAGAATTAGAGAATAGTTTTATTTTTCTTATATATTTATTTCAAGATTGATTCTTGGGTGCCTTTTTGGGTGTGATCCTGAGAATATGTTGTATATATGATCATGTGCATGTTCACATCTTTCTTGAAGAGAATTGAAAATGGAATATCCTTTTCCTCTGCCTTAGCTTTTTGTCTTATTTTAATTGAAACCAGAACTTTTTATGAAACCATGTCATATTGTCAGTAATAACCTTCCTATCGAACTTTGCCTTGTCAAAATAACTTTATCATTCATAAATATTTCAGTGAAAACTAAAGACTGCTTATAAATGATTGATTTTGTAGAGTTCACTGACCTTTCTTGTGAAGACTTTTATGAAAATGAGAGTATCCTATCCTAAATCTGACCATTAATTGTTAATAATGTGCTGATTGAGCCCGAGGTTTCTCTAAAACATAAAAAATTAAATTGGTCGTCATAATGATATATTGAAATTAAGGAAGGTCATTAGAGTTCAAAGCTCATTTCAAGCTTAGCACCACACTAAACTTTATTTTGGTTTCTAAATTAAATCAGGCAAGGTTTGTACCTAGAACTGGTCTATATTATCTGGAGAGGTCCAGAGGCAACAAGGTAAAGAAACTTTTGAGAAGCTGTAAATTAACCTGGATGGGTTATTTATGTCATCTGTTTAACCTTCCTGTTTCTTTTCTTTGTTGAAATATGGCATTGTTATTTTAGGCAGGCATATAAAAATAATTATCACTTAACACAGACAGTAAATTCTCAGACATTGCTCTGATTGATTTTTTTTTTTCTGGTATATTTTCGCAGGCAAGAGAAACAAAAGAAAAATAAACAAATGAGACTATATCAAACTAAAAAGCTTTTGCACAGCAAAGAAAACCACCAACAAAACAAAAGACAACCTACTGAAAAGGAAAAGGATGTGCCAATGATACATCCAATAAGGTGTTAATATCCAAAATTTATAAAGAACTCAGACAACTCAACACCAAAACAAAACAAAACAAAAAAACTCACCCCTCAAAATCCAATTTAAAAATGGGCAGAGGACCCAAATAGACATTTCTCTCAAGAGGACATACAGAAAGCCAATAGACATATAAAAGATGCTCAACATCAGTATCATCAGAGAAATACAAATTAAAACCTCAGTGAGTTATCACCTCACTTCTGTCAGAATGGCTATCATCAATAAATCAACAAACAAAAAGTGCGAGGATGCAGAGAAAAGGGAATTCTTGTGTACTGTGGGTGGGATTGCAAATTGGTTCAGCAACTATGGAAAACAGTATGGAGGTTCCTCAAAAATTTTAAAGTGGAACTACCTTATGATCTAGCAATTCCACTTCTGGGTAGTTATACAGAGATCCAAAACACTAATTTGAAAAGATATGTAAGGACTGTACGGAAAATATCCAGCCATGTAATATGAAAAATAGAGGCATTTATGGCTGAATTTTTTCTGGACAGCCTTCATATGCACCCCTATATTCACTGCAGTGCTATACAATAGCCTATATATGGAAGCAATCCCATCAATAGATGCTTGGATAAAGAAGCAGTACAGATGTACAATGGAATATTACTCAGCCATGAAAAATAAAATGTTACCATTTGCAACAACATGGATGGGCCTAGAGGTTATGATGCTAAGTGAAAAATCTGATCTCACTTATATGTGGAATCTAAACAAGAAGAGAAACAAACAAAACAGGCACAGATTCATAGATACAGAGAACAAACAGATGATTGCCGGATGGGAGGAGGTTGGGAGGCTGAACTATTTTGGTTGCTACAAAAGAGTCACAGGAATGTGAAGTACAACATAGGGGACAGAGTCAATAATATTGTAATTATGTATAGTGCTAGAAGGGTACTAGACTAATGGGGGGGGGTCACTTTGTAAACTATCTAAATGTCTAACCACTATGCTGTACACCTGAAATTAACGTTCATAATACTGAATGTCAATTGTAATTGAAAAGTGACATAAAAATAAATGTAGAAAAATAATTATCATTGTAAATAACCATTTACTATATTCTGATATCATACAGATCCAGTTGAAACATTCTGGTTTTACACAGATCCTGGCATGGATGTAGGGCTAAATTAGATGTTAAAAAAGAGCCTCTTTTCTTGATTTCATCATTGTATAAAAAAGAAGATTTAAAAAATTATTCTTTTATACTTACTAGTTTCTTTTAAAAAGCACATATTGCTTCTATGAAAAACAGAAGTTAAAAATAAAAGAAGCAAAAGCACAAACAGTTATGTTATACCAGCTACAGATATTATTTTAAAGGCCAGATTTCCTTTTAGTTTTTACCACCCTGAATTTTCCAGTTTATTCAAGACACAGTGAAACAATGCCATGCCTTAAGCACAAAGAGTGAAACAGAGTAGTAAGACACAAGTTCTGTACTGCAGAACTTACGGTATAATTGGAAAGACAAGTCACCGTCTCACAGAATCAAAAAGGGCACATCAGTTCTGAATGGGTGGTAGCGACAACACTGTCGTGGGAAGAGCTTAAAGAAGGTGAAGAGGCTCAGCTGTGGTGACTAAGAGGCTCTGGAAGAAATAAAGGCAGTCCGGCTTGAGCTGGCTTCCGAGTGTTCAGACGTGGGCTCCCTCCAAACCCCAGTGGTCTCCCTAGATCAAGGCAGCAAACTACAGGATGTGCACACGCCGCAGCACGGGGCCCTCAGGTGTTTCTGAACGCCCTGAGTACTTGGGAAATTAACTTCCTCTGAAGCAGATGCTCTTGGTGCCCTTGCCCCCACCCCGTCCTCATCCTCACTGTTTTCAAGTAATACGGCAGATTTCTAAAGCCACGTTCCTGTTCTCTTTGCCTGAGGATGCTCTTTGACCACCCAAGCCTACTCAGTCGTCCCCTCAGACATACTGGGAGTTAAGCCCCAGTTGAAGCAGTGTTCCACCCATGACCGATGGGAGGTGGTGGATAAACTCTCAGGTCCCTTAGCTCTCATACAGAATCTCTGGGGCACAACCTGTACTATCTTCCCAAATCCACCACAGTTCACAACTGTGGTAACTAATAACCAATCAATAGTACATTTTTTTATTGATTTAGCCTCCCTCACTTCCCTGTACCTTTACAATTTTACTTGAAATAATCTCCCAGCTAAACAATTTGCACTTGACCTCTGACTAAGGGTCAGCTCTGAGGAACCCAAAAAAGACAAACATTTTACTAACTTACCATCACCTGCCTTTTTTTTGGCCTTTGAAAACTTATTGAAAACTTATTAGAAAATTCTAAAGATGTACTGCAAGATCATTCCGTTTCATCCGTCCCTGCTAAACAGGCTTTCGGGGATTCAAGGCATATTAGAGGTCATCTAATCCCACCACCTCTTAGCAGATGCTGTCGGTACCCGCCTGTCCTCGGCCCCCCTCAGAGACCGTTCTCCTATACGCAGATGGTTTCGTGCAACTCTCTCTACTCTGGGGGTGGAAGCATGTTTGGCTCCAATGGGATAAGACTAAGTGTCCCGGGAGCAATAAGGGACAAGTGTGGATGAAAGGGAGCTGGTAGACAGCTCTAATAAGTGATCATCTCAGAGGGTCTCCGGAAGGATGTATCTTCAGGTTTCCACAGGGTTAACTCATTGGTCAACACCCTTTTGTTTCCGGCATAATAATACATCCTCATGATTCCCTGCACTTCCTGAAGTCATCGCCCCAACAAACTATTATACTCCAACCTTGATCAAGGTGTGTTCTCGAGGAACTCAAACCAGAGTCGCTTGTCAATAGGTCCATGCAGCTTTGTTTGACCACAGAGATTATGATACGTGTGCGGTTACGTCATTCTTTTCGTTGCTTAACTATTTTCATAATCCTCAAGTTCAAGAAAATATGCTTTAAAGCAACAATTCATGTGAAACCACCGTGATTTACTTAACCAGCTCCTGGTGATGGTAATTTGGGTTGATACATCTGTTGAAGAAATGAAGGAAACTCCTAGAAGGAAAGACTGTTTCACCAGAAAAGCTCCCGACCCCGCTGAACTGAAGATAGTCTTCCATAAATTTTACAAATGTCAAAGCCCGCCCTCCTCTACAGGTATTTATGAACACCAGATGGGCTCTTTTTGAATGATAGCACACTGACATAACGGCAACTCATTAAGGTCATTAAGAGAAGGTGGTATGGCATGTGTGATCAGTGGGCTGCCGCTTTGCAGCCAGCTAGGATCCATAATCTGACGGATTTGATTCTGCGTGAACGCAGGCAAACCTCCGCGTGCGTAGTCGTTGGTGTGCCCTCAGCTCTTTGCCAATGCTGTCCATTTTTGTCCCATCCATGATCATTCCCACTGCATTATTCAGGGGGAAAATTAATTGCTAGCTGCTAGGTTTCCCGAGCACAGTCAGTTAACGCATAAGTCTAGTTGCTGTGTGCCAGATGTTACTTGGGAAGGAAAAATATCAAGAAAACGGTGTCTCCGGTACGAAACGGCTACACAATGGATATCGGAAGCTAGGGGTGTTAGAGAAAAAAAATAGTAAAAGAAGCTTCCCAAGTAGGTGCAGATTCTTCCCTTCTTTGAAAAATAATCGGGTCTGCAAACGCCTATTTCCTCCCCAGAGCTCCAGGAGACGAAGAAGGGTAAACTTCGCGGACGTCTCCACAACGGGTCCCACTCCCACGCTGCCGTGAGGGTGACGGAGAGTGATGCTAAAGGGGTTGGTGCCAGAGGTCTGCAGAGCGGTGCGGGCTCAGGGCGGGCACACGGACCCCTGGAGGTAGGCGTTATAGCCCCGGCAACTTCTGGGTTAGGGTGCGGGAAAGGGCGCAGCCTCCCGACCCCTCCTCCCCCGGCATCGGTAACGACGAAGGCGCTTTTCCGTCTGGGTCGGAACACCTGTGTCTTTCCTTTCATCGGATGTAATGACTGAGGGGTACTCACATGGCAGTGCTGTCAGAGTGACAAATGCACCCAGACTTCTGCCAGCAGTGCGACCGAGGGCTAGCGTGCGTGTCCAGAGGCTGGCCCTGAGCAGTCCACGTCGGCTCAGGGTGCACCCCCCAGCGAAGCGGCACCTTTGCGAAGCTGGCTACTGAGTTTCCACGTGTCAGGAACCAGGAGGTGGGATGACGTCGTTCTTTCTGCAAGGGGCTGGCGAGGAGATGGTCTGGGAATGAGCCCTGAGCATTATTAAAGTCAGCAAACATCATCTGGAGAACGATTAAAGCCCTGGAAGCTGGAGGACAAACCCTGGGAGGGGACACATGAAGTCCTTACAAGCCATTAACATGTGCATGCAAATTAGCGAACTGCGACCCTTTGGCAGGTAGTAAGGTGCTTCGGGAGTCAGAGGAGGGGAAGCAGAGCCCATCAACACTGACAGCGGCTCGGGGAGCAGTGGGCAGCGGCAAGACACTGTCCTCCTGGGGCGGAGGCGCCAATCACAGGGCAGGGGTGGCGGGGCAGAAGTAGAGAGTCTCCAAGGACACACTTCACTTTCGTCCTAATACTCCCCTTACAGGGACTGTGGGGCTGGGGCGGTGGGTGTTGGTTTTTTTTGTTTTTTGGTTTTTTTTCTTCTGAAGCACCAGTAGAATGCTGTTTGGTGTCCTGAAAAATTGTAGATGTGTCTATGAATATTGATGAATGATGATGAAGCAGGTATAAAATGTTACATGGTCTCTGGAGAGATTCAAAGAGCCATTTCTTGATCAGATTAGGAAATAGAATGCCCATTAACATTACCACTGTGGAATTACTTTGTAGAAAAAACATTAGCATGTAGTTCACATTAAAGTTACATTTCTGCATTTGTAATTTGGATAACTCTCTCAACACAAGAAATAAAAGAAAATTTGTCATCCTTTAGCTACTAAATAAAGAAAAGCTGATAGGTGTAGCTTATAACACCCTAAATTTCTTTTTAATAGATCTGCTGAACTGGGCACTAGAAATCCATCTACATTCAAAGGATTGATTGCAGAACATTAATTTCATCAATACAAGCCCAACAGTTTATAAACAGCCTTGAGTTAAATGCTGCACAGGGCCTGTCAGTTCTAACAGTAGAAAACCTTGCAGAATCCAAACAGAAAAAAAAAAAAATTCTCCCTCACTTTTTCTATTTTCTCTCTTCTCTCTTGCTTTCCCTCACTTCCCTCCTCCATACCCACACCCTTCTTTCTTCTCTCCTTGCAATGACAGGCTGGGCCTTTTCATGACATAAGCTTTCCTTTCAGGCAAATGATTTTAGGCCTCCTGCTTTCTCAGGCATACAACTTCGTTTTGAAGGAAGAATGAAGACAGAAGGCTTCTGTGATAATCAGAAATGGCTGCTAAGAAGAACTGACTATTCCTCTGCTTTGATTTCAGTCACAAGTAAAAGCATTGTGCCTAACTTAAAATTGTTTGGATGCTCTCTGTAAAGAATCTGATTTCAGGAGGAAAAATTATCACTGAGAAAAATCAATCTGCAGGGCACAGAGATTTGACTGGAAAAAATAAGCCTCGGCTCTTAGAACATGCGGTGATATTTTCTTCCTTTTTTTTTGCTTATAGTTATTACAATATGATTGACTATATTCCTCACGCTGTACCCTACATCCCCGTGACTACTGTGTAACAACCAATTTGTACTTCTTAATTCCTTCCCCTTTTCATCCATTCCTCCAACCCCACCAAAATGTTCTCTGTGTCTATGAATTTGTTTTTATTTTGTTTGTTTCTTTCTTTTGTTCTTAGACTCCACATGTAAGTGAAATCACATTGCATCCGTCTTACTCTGTCTGACATACTCCACTCAGCACAATACCCTCCAGGTTCATCCAATTTGTTGCAGATGGCAAGAACCCATTCCCTTCCACAGCCGAGCAATATTCCACTGTATATATGTCCCACCTCCTCTTCATCCATTTCTCAATCGATGGACGCCCAGGCTGCCTCACATCGTGGCCATTGTAAATAATGCTGCAAAGAGCATATGGATGCACACATTGCCTCAAAGTAGCATTCTGAGTTTCTTCGGATAAAGAGGTGACATTTTCAAATTTTGATAAATGAGAATTGAACCAAGAAAACAGCATTTATTGCTTTGTGATTTTGTTGCTTTTCAGGATCCTTGAAAATCAACAAGTTCTATCTGTTGTAGTTTATGTTTACAGAGGAGAAGGCCTATACAAGAAATGATAGCCCCAGGCTCCCTTTAACACATTCTCCTTGATTTTACAGAAGCTGCTGATTCCAAAGTAGAAGTTTCTCCAACCAGGCACTTCCCTAATTTAAATGTGGGGCAAAATATTGTGGAATATGTCAATAATTTGTGAAAAACCAAGGCAGTAGTGTCAACCTAAGAAACATCCAAACTTATAGAGAATTTTTATGTTTATTGGAGCCAAAATGATGACAATTTCTGGAAAGGAAAATTTCAATAGATTGAGAAAATGCAACAAGAAATGGAAGTTTTGCAGTTTATTTTATACAGTAGAATCACAGGAGGAGAGGTAAGAAGGGTCACATGATATCCACTGGTGGTAGATTAAGAGGGTGGGAGAAAGCAAAGCAGGGGAATCTTTGGGATTGGATAAAAAGTAAAATGGAGAGACAGATACTTCTTTTACACTATTGGGTACAGGACAGTTAACATTTAATGTTTATGGCACACTGAGGTGACATTGGGAAACAAGATGACAATGAGGGATTCTGTGGTCTCATGTTCTGGTGTGCCCTGACGGGTTTGGAAAAGAGGGATTATGCTGATATTTCAAAGGTATGTTGTCTTATATGCAAAAAGTCAATAGATAAGCTCACTGAAGGTAAAGAGTGACTTTTGTCAAGGAAGCTACAGGCCTTAGATGGGACTACCTGCCATGACTCACTCTTAGTTAGGAATTTTTATGTTCAGACCATCCTGTCTGGTTACTCTTGGTCTCTGAGATTTTAAAGCCCACCGTGCAGGCCTCTACTGAATCTCTCAGGTTTAGTACATGGCCCCCTTTTTGTTCACAATAGGTTTCATAACACCTGAGAGCTATAGATTTACTTTTTAACTCAATGCCTAGTTGCTGCGTTAGGACCCTGAGAAATAGACTGGTAATAGCCCTTCAGTATTATACTTACCCCAACTAAATAAATGTCAAAGATGTGTTACTTGCTAATGTTGAGGGTCATTAGCTCTAACAATGACATCATGTCCTCAAGATTACATTTACCTTGATTAGCTATACGGAGTATAAAGGCAGATACACAGATATTCAGAAAAAAGTTTCGGCCTTGAGACTTGATAGTGAAAAACAGTTCACCCATAATTGATTAAAAATCAGAGAATAAATATGCTAATGATGAAGTTAATCTGGATATAGAGATTTTAAAAATTGTCAACAGTTTTAATAACATTTACGTCTTTAGCAAAAACATTTCACTTTTACACCAATGGTGTATGAATAAAACGCAAAATTGCTTTTTAAAGATGTTCAGGTGTCAGGAACATCTTTGAGACCATCATGCTAAGTGAAATAAGCCAGGCAGAAAAAAAACGAAGAACCATATGACTTCACTCATGTGGAATATAAAACTGAAAGCAACAAAGAAGCAAAAAGTCATGGACATAATCAATATTTCAGTGGTTATCTGAGAATAAGTGGGGAGGGGGAGAGGAGTAGGGGAAATCAAATAAATGGTGATGAAAAGAGAACTGACTCCAGGTGGTGAACACAATGCAACACACAGAGGATGTACTGTAGAACTGTACCTGGAACCTATGTAATTTTTGCGAACCAATGTCACCCCAATAAATTTAACAACAAAAAGAAGAAGAAACACAAATTTAGCAATGCTAAGAGGTTTAAACCAGGTAATAGGGATTGGTTATGAATGGAGATCATATCTCTAATAGCTAGTTGTGTTTTGAGGAAGATTAGAGAAGCAAAAAAAAAAAAGGAACTAAATTATTTTCCTAAGAACTATATTATTAGAAAAATATTCTCTTTTCTAAGACTGAATCAAGATAAAACAGAAAATTGGGACTGACTGATTACTACTGACAAAATCAAATCAGTAATTAAAAGACTCCCAATACACAAAAGTCTTGGACCAGATGGCTTCACAGGTGACTTTAACCAAACATTCAAAGAAGTATTAACACCTATTCTCCTCAAACTATTCCAAAAAAATGAAGAGATGGGAAAGCTTCAAGCTCATTTTACAAGGCCATTACCCTGATTCCAAAATCAGACAAAGACACTACAAAAAAAAAAAATTGTAAGCTAATATCCCTGATGAACATAGGTGCATGTTCCTCTAAGGAGGGAAGTGGAACTAAAGGGATTTCATACACGGACTAACTGTACATTGTGCTCCTTGTTAAAATGGGCTACTGGATTATTTTAGAGAACAAAACAAATGTGTTTGAATATTATTACATTTCCCAGTGGATTTAGTATGTGTTATAGACCTACTTGTCTAGATATCTAGTCTTACAGGAGTGAACAAACAGACAAACCAATATTATCATCTTATCATTTTGATAAAATTTTCTGCACAAGACAAATTATTACTAAAACCTACAAAATACTGAGGTCCACCACCCGCTTTCAGGCTGGGTTGTGAAAAGAACATAAAAGATTCAAATATTATTGGTAGGTGACAGAATCTTTCTCTTTAGACTTAGAAAAATAGGGAGAGAAAGGAAGGAAAGGAGGCAATGTGACGGATCGTGCCTGACATGGTGAACGTAGTCCTGCAACACAGACAAGTGCTGGGATCAGAGGCAAGATTCATATATTCTCCAAAATGGCTTAGTTCTTCAGTCATTCAGTGAGTCAACACATTCCCTTAAGACATGTAACAGTCAGCAGATGAAGTAAGCTCTTTGCTACTGTCTTTGCCTGTAGCAATCATCGTTATCTTGTCAACAACAGGGGTAGAACAAATTGCATCTGCTTATTTTTGATGCTTTCTAAAGGTGAGAGAAGATATTTAACTTGAGGCCCATTGTCTCTTTCTTGCTCAGCCTGCAAACCTTTTCTGTGTAGTTCTCACATCAAGGCACTTATAGAAGGTCTTAGGCATCACAAAATGTGCTGGGCAAAGAAACTGGGTCTTGCAGAGGAGAGCAGTGGTGAAAAAAAACATACAAGCAAACAGTATGAATTTAGATTCTTTCAGATGGGCAATGCAATTTGTTTTGGAATTTCTGCCTTTCTATCATGTTTCCCTTTAAGTGGTGTGTGTGTGAGAGAGAGAGAGAGAGAGAGAGACAGAGAGACAGAGAGACAGAGAGACAGAGAGACAGAGAGACAGACAGAGAGAGAGAGAGAGAGAGAGAGAGAGAGAGAGAGAGAGAGAGAGAGAGAGAGAGAGAGAGAGAGAGAGAGAGAGAGAAAATGAAAAGCCTTAAAGGAACATTTCAGAATGAATGCCTGTGGTTTGGAGATACGCGATTTCAAAATATTCCCCAGGCACCAATTGATTTTCCTTCTCAACCCCTTAGAAATAATGATCAGTAGTTTTCAAATCCAGCATGAATCAGAATCATGAGCAGGGCTCACTAACACAGAGATTGCTGGCCTCCATTCCCAGAGTTCCTGATTTACTAGGTCTGAGATGGAGCCTGAGAATTCACATTTCTCTCAAGTTCAAGGGGTTGCTGATGGTGCAGGGCGGAGGGCCGCAGACCTCACCCATTTGGATCAATGGTGTGTACTTACTTTCTCTCCACGTTTTAAGGACGAGGTCACAAACACCTCAACACAGTAAGTGGCTCCAGGAATTTTTATTCCATTTGCAGGGTACCTGATGATGTGTGATGTTTAAAAAGGTGATCTTTCGCAGCAAGTCTGTCAATCACTCACAGCTAACCCAAACTTGAGTTACGTGTATTCCAGTCCTGAGATACTATCATCCCAGGATTTGATTAATAGGTCTTTTATATTGCTATTTTTTTCACCACAAAGAGCTGCACTTGGCATGCTGAGAAACTTGTTATATTAGCCAAGTTTTTGTCTCCATTTAAATCATTTAAAATAAAGCTTTGATTGTATTTTTTCATTTTAAAAATGAAATACTGTATTTTGCCATGTATAATGTATTCCTGTGTAGAATGCACACCCATGTTTTTGGCCCAAACTTTTCGGGATAAAAATCTTTCATTTAAATTTTTTAATTCAAATTTTTATTTGTTTAGATTTAGGCACTTGTTTTTAGCATTATAAAGGAATTTTAGCATTTGTTTTTTAATATATTATGGTGTAACACCTTTTATGTTAACAAATAATGACAAAAAACAAGAACACATACTAGCTATATGAAATTTTATGTATAAAATTTTTATATATAAAAGCCCTATTATCATATTCCAGGGTATTATTTTACATGTGGATATCATACTAATTTCTAGAGTTATACTTTTAACTCCAAAGCATAAAATAATAAAAAAACATTTATATAAATATGGATTTAGTACTACCCATGTATAATGTGTATCCTTATTTTTCCCTCACAAATTTGGGCAAAAGAGTATGCATTATACACAGCAAAATATGGTAGTATTTGGGCATGTTGAAAATATGATAGCCGTGTAAAGAAGAAAATAATCTTTAATTTTATCACCTAGAAATAATCATGCTCAATATTTCAAAGATAAGTTTTTGTTTAATAGAGTTCCATGTTTTTTTTCCTTCACTCAAGTCTGTTTTTAAAGGTTTATTGATTCATAGGTTCATATGAATATTTAATTCACATGCCATACCATTCACCACTTAATTTTTGTTTTAAAGTGTATTATTCAATGGCTTTTCACATGTTCACAGGCTTATGAAAGAATCACCACAATCAACTGTGTTTCCATGCATCCTTCCTCTTCTTCAGGTAAGATCCTACCCCCTGGCCCCAGGAACTGGTTTAGTGATAAACACATGGACCAAGTCAATCTATTACATCTCCTATTTCAGTATTTTTCATGCAAGGACTGGTGGGAAAGAGACATTTTGGCTTTTGGTCGTAGAACTATGAAGATGCTAATTCGGGTCATTCACACTTGGAATATTCCCTCTAGAATTTCTGCGTGGCTGACAGCTGCTAATCGTGCAGTCCTCAGCTCAAACATTACCTCCTGAGAGGGGGCCCTTTTTATTCATACAAATTTCAAGCTCTCTGCCTCCTGCCCAACCCTAAGCCTGCAACCACTTACTTTCCATTATTTTCTTCATAGCTTTTGTCATTATTTTAAAATCGGGATTTGTTTCCATCTCAGTTTCTCTCCTTCTCTGTGTTTCTGCCCTCAGACTTTGATTTCTGACAGTGTCACTCTCATGGTCTCCTGACTCTGGCCCCATTTCTAGTTATTACTTCAGCTTCAGCTTAATCTCCTACTGCCAGAATTTCATAGTCTCAATTCCTAAGATAATTTCCACTGGCCTTTTTTTTTTTTTTTTCTGAAGCCATATGTAAATACAATCTAACCTGGGGCCAGCTGTTCACACCTATGTTCTGGGGGTAATCCTTTCCTCTTGTTTCATCATCTCAAATGGCTAGTCTTGCACCAGCAAAGTGCCTTTTAATGTGTGGTGTGTGGACCAGCGACATTAGACATCCCATGGGAATATGTCAAAAACACAGATCCTCAGGCCCCACCCAGACCTTTGGAATCAGAAACTCTAGGAGTACTTTAATAAGCAATATTTAACCTGCGTTGTCACAGTAAACCCTCTGGGACTTTAGGTACCTAGAGATAATGGTGATGCCTAGCTTCCCTCTCCCCAAAGTTTCTCCAGGAAACAACATGGAGTAATAAAAAGGAAAGGATAAATCTACACAAAAATCATGCTCTTAGCATAACTTAAAGACAGAGAATGCCCAAATTTCAAAATAACTGTAAAGTTAAAAAATGGCCAAATCTCAGTGCCCTATTTCTCAGGTTGCCACCCCTTTCTCCTCCACAGCAGGGGTTCTGGTGTGCAAAGACAAAGAAAAACTGTGGGGAATATATAAATAGAAAAAGGAAGCAGTGAAGGAACTGTGGGTTGATCTCAACGTATCACTGAAGAGACTTGTGTCTACCTTACATCTAAAATTACTGAAAAACTATACAGGTAGAGCAGAACACAGACTATAGGGAAAGCATGTGCAGTTTGAAGGTTCAGTCTTCAAACATATAGATAATGGGAGACAGAAAAAAAGGAAGAAAGAAGCATCTTTTGATAATAGAAAAAAAAGAGGAAAAGTAGACTCTTGAAATTCAAAAGATAACCATGGACAATAAGAAAACAAGCAACCCGATTGAAAAATGAGCCAAAGACCTTAATAGACACTTCACCAAAGGAGGTCTACAGGTGGCAAATAAGCTTATGAAAATATATTCCACACCATAAGGCATGAACGAAATATAAATTAAAACAACAATGAGATACCACCCCACACCTATTAGAATGCCCCAAATTCAGAACAATGACGACACCAAATGCAGGTAAGGATGTGGAGCAATAAGAACTCTCATCATTGCTGGTGGGAATGCCAAATGGTACGGCCACTTTGGAAGACAGTTGGGTGGTTTCTTATAGAGCAAACATACTCTTACCGTATGACCAGAAACTGTGCTCCTTGGTATTAACCCGAAGAAGTTGAAAATGTGTCCACACAAAACCCCACACATAAATGTTTATGGCAGCTTTATTCACAATTGCCAAAACTTGGAAGCAAACAAGATGTCTTGTGTAATAGTAGATGAATGGATAAACTATGGTACACCCAGACAATGAAATACTATTCAGCAGTAAAAAGTAATAAAATGTCAAGGCATAAAAAGACACGGAGGAACCTTAAATGTCTTTTACTACATGACAGAAGCCAAAATGAGGTCACATACTGAATGATTCTACTTATGCTACATTCTGGAGAAGGCTAAACTATGGAGACAATAAAGAGATCAGTGAAGCACACTGGATTTTTAGAGTAGTAAAAACACTCTGTAGGATATTATAATGATTGTCATTGTACATCTTTTCAAACCTGTAGGAAGTGCAACACCAAGAATGAACCCTCAGATAAACTATGGACTATGGGTGATTATAATGTGTGAATGTATGTTTGGCCTTGATTAAAAAAAAACAAACAACCTATCATTCCAGTGAGTGATACTGATAATAGGGAAGGCTGTGCATGTGTTGAAACAAAGAGTATATGAGAAATTTCTGTATCTTCCACTCAATAGTGGTGTAAACCTAAAAGTTTACAATGCTTTAAAATATTAAGTCTTAAAAAAAGTTCACACACACACACACATACCCCTCTTACAACTCCTCCTTTACCACCAAACGAACAAAAATCCACTAAAGTATCTGATAGAAGAGGGGTGGTTAAACTAAAAATCTTGTAAAACACCACTACCACACACAATTATGTGGTCTGGCACTAAGTAGGCTCTATTGCAGAAACTTACAAGGAAACTAAAATCAACAAAATAGGATGCGTGGCCCCATATCTTATCGCCATTCTATGCAGAGGCATGCTTGATGTTTTTAAAATAAGTATGTAAGAATCCCACAAGCAAAAGAAAAACACTGAACTTTGGCAATTCCTGCTTGTTAAGAGACAATTCTTAGCATTTCTGCACAACCTGCTAAATGACACATTGTCCAGCCTTTGCTCAAATTATCTGTCTAAGGGTGCTGATATAGCGAACACCCTTAAAAGAGAGTGTCTCCTTCTGTCTTCTAGGTAATAACCACTTGGGTGAGTGTACTGCATGCAGAATCCCCCTACAGAAGTCAAGTGGGCCAAAATTGGAGCACGTACTGGGTCTCTGTAAGATCTGTAAAAATTTCCTTCTCCTTTGTACACATGACCCTTCCAGACAAAATTCCTGAGCACATTAGGGAACCAGCCATGCTTTTTGGCAGTGAAATGGCAACAACAATCTCAGCACATGGGAGGAAACAACTTAGACCTTGGGAAATATAAGGGTGGCCAATATTAATGATCTTGATCTTTCTGAGTTGCCTCTGGAGACTTCCTATTAAAGGAAAATGCCCTGTTGTGCCTCCAAAAGTATGGTGTTTTGTACCTCACAGATGATCATAAGAAACCTTCAAGTGTTTAAGGAAACATCAACAATTGATTGTGAAGCCCTCAGATGACTGCAAGATCTCTCTGAAGGAAAGCTACTCTTGGCTATTGGAGGGAATTTCCTGAAGGCATGACTGACTCATTTATGTTCACTTAGATAGTTATCCACATGATGGACAGTTACTCTTATGGTAAGTGCCCTCTAATTAGAACAGTTGGTAAAAAACTGTGTCTGACCTGAGCTGATGCCATCAATTACACAGATTTTATCCTAGAAAGCATTTGGTTTAGCCCCAGTTCTCTGGCAAGAGTTATTATGGGTGCTAATATCGCTCTAAACTTATTCCTTATGGGCCAAGGCAGAGAGTCAGGGGAAATCCTAGTATGTCCTGCTATACCTGGATTAATGCCTCAGGTTAAGTGGAAAAGTCAGTACAGAAACTGAAGAGAAAGTCACTTGACTTTCTAAAGTCGAACCTGATGGCTTATGTGGTTTGTTCAGCTGGCTGGATCTGGGATCCCGGCGGGCATGGTGGTGGCCTCATCCTGCTGCTCAGGGCCTGGTTCATAGTAGCCTTTATCAAATGTTGTATGACACAAATTGAATGGAGTTTGTGTCAATCTCTGTTGGTCAGATTGATCAGAGTGTGCCTTGGATTGAGATACTCATTGGAAATTTCGCCAAAAGCAGGGATGACAGAAATGAGGGGTAGATATTGTTGGGAGACAATTCTCCACAGGTTTCTTGCATTTCAGCCAACTTGTGAAGCAAGACATTGAAATGATTCTCCCTTCATTCTAGAATTGTATAGAAACCATCCTTGAAAGGGAGAAATTGGTTTTCCTTCATAGCCAACCAAAATAAATAAATAAATAAAATAAAAGTAAAAACAAATTAAAAACATGAATTTACTCAGAGTCTTAGAAGACAGAGACAGTGTCTCCCTCGGGAGCAAAAAGTACTCACACTTTTTGACCAGTATAAAGGATCTTAGTTTCCTAAGCTCAGCATTCCTCTTTTGTAATAGAACCTACTTCATGTGATGGTTTCATTTGGCCTCTTTGTGTCACTCTGTCAGAGAACCAGCATAAATGCTAACACTCTGGCACTTGCTGTTGCTGTGAGTAGTAAATGTCCTTTGTCTCTGACATTGAAGTGCTATGTTTTCTGCTCGCAAATTCACACAACTGTGACAGGTAACTTGTTAGTTTCCAAGTAGAGTGAAATTCATAGTTCTTGATACTGTTTAGAGGAGTTACATGATGGAACTAGAAATAGCACTGATCATACTAAAAAGACTGATCATTCTAAAGATGTTGAAAGCTTGGCAGGACTCTCTTTTGCTAGGATGGAAGGAAGAGAAATTTTTAGGGCAACATAGAGCAAATCCATAGGGCAAACAGTAAGTCCACTACCAACATTAAGCTAGCACTAAAGAGACCAACATTAGGTGACAATAGGGAGCTCATAACGATCATTATGCCAGAAAAAGCACGATGGAAGTAGTTTGTTAAGGTACATTAACTTGTTAGCATTTTGCAAAATGGACTGTGAACCAATGGAACAAATTCAATTCAAGCAACATATTGAATATATTGAACATCTACTAGGTACCAAGTCACTGTGCTGACCTGTACAAATGATGCAGAGATGAGTAAGAGAAATAAGAGGCCACTTATAACTTGGGTGGGAAAATTTGCATAAAATTATATTATAAGTTTGAATAAAGTAAGTTAAAAAAATTGTATAAATGCTATAAAAATAAAGAGGTAGAAGTAATAAGGGATTAAAAATTTTAAAGGAAGGAAGTTAGGTTGAGTTTGGTTTGTTTTAGGATGGCTCTCTATGTGTGAATTCCATATCTCTAGTTAGTCTGGATGTTTCCAATGGAAAGTTAATGCACAAGCCTCTTCCTGATGAAAGTCAGAGCAGGAACCTTGAGACAACATTTATTACAAGATCTATTAAACAACACCAAGCCTTCATTAGCACTAACCTGGATTTACCAAACTTAGATCGAGTTGGGATCACACATCACTCATCGAGCAAAACATTATCGAGATGAGGAGACAACAGAAGATGGTGAATTTAAGGAAAAGAGGAGGTATATGAAGAAAAAGTACCCTTCATCTTCTTATGTCAGAATCCACTTCTGTGCTTAAATTCAGACATGGAGAGACCCAGAACTTAGATTCCTGCTTCCCTCTCTATCATTGCTCATAGCAAAACAAGAGCATCTCAGAATTGTCCCTCACCGGCACCACCATGATGGTTTTGCTCCTCAAGCACCTGTACACATCGATGATGCAAAGTAAGCCTATGAAAAGTGATATTTTTAAGTTTATGCTTTTGAATAAAAACATCTGAAGAGGTAGCTTCATCTGCAAGCAAATTTTAAACTCACAAATTTTAGTTTTACTCTAGCAATAAACTCTTTTGGGACCACTTAGAGAGTGGTTGTGAGGATTAACCAGTTAATATATGCGAAAAATATTTGGTAAGTGATAAAATGGTAGACATATTTAAGAATTTATTAATTTATTCATTCCAAGTCTTGCTCCAGAAATAAGTTAAGTTTTATTATTTATATTTCAATTACTAGCTGTCCTTCTACCTTTCAGCTAGGAGCAAAGCAACTGACATACTATCTTTAAACATTTATTCTGACTCTACCATCTTTCCCCAGAGTTCCCATGCTGAAAAAACTCCTTTCTTCAGAGGGAAAATACGTCAGCGAGTAGACTAAAATAAATAAACAAATAAATAAATAAATAAATAAATAAATATGTGTATATATACACACACATTTAAATATTTTTTATAATATATATTTTATTATGCAAAATATATATTATATACATATATAATATATGTATATATTTATTTTTCTCTGAGAATACACTTCTGTCTCAGAATATTTGGAAAGAAAAAGCAGCTGGGAAAAAAATTAAAATTACCTTTAGGAATAATCATTGTTGACATCATACAAAATATATTTGTTGTTTTTCTAAACAGCATATGAGGACTGACAAATAAGCTCACAAACTCGTCCTAGAAAAAGTGCTACATACCTCATTGCTAAATATCATTACGATCACCTTCCAAGTACTCCCCTTGGGAAGCTACATGCCAATATCAGCGTATAGCCCACCCTTCAAAGCAATTTTGGAACTCTTTCTGGAATGGCCATCAGAGCTGTCATCCTATGATCCTTCATGTCCTGAATGTCATCAAAATGTCTTCCTTTTAATATTTCCTTTATCTTTGGGTAAAGAAAAAAGTCAGATGAGTGGGGAGGGTGTTCTAATACAGTTATTTGTTTACTGGCTAAAAGTTCCCTTATAGACAGTGCCATGTGAGCTGGTGCATTGTCATGATGCAAGAGCCATGAGTTGTTGGAGAAGAGTTCAGGTTGTTTTTGTCTAACTTCTTCACACAGTCTTTTCAGCACTTCCAAACAGTAGACTTGGTTGACTGTTTGTCCAGTTGGTATAAATTCATAATGAACAATCTCTCTGATAATCAATGAAGGTTAGCAACATCATTTTGACTCTTGATTTGGACTGATGGAACATCTTTGGTCATGAAGAATGGGCTGACTTCCATTGTACACTTGGACACTTTGTTTTAGGGCCGTATTGGTACACCCATGTTTCATCACCAGTGATAACATGGCCCAAAACATCATCTTGTCTTTCCAAAAGGTCTTGGCAAACTTCACCTCTCCTTTCATTTTGTTCATTGGTGAGCTCCTTCGGGACCATTTTTGCACACACCTTTCTCATGCCAAGATTTTCAGTTAAGATTTTCCTAACTGTTTTTCTATCTTTGTTTACTTGGTCTGCTATGCTTCTCATAGTCAGCTGATTTTGATGCACAATTCAATGAATTTTTACAATATTTTTGTCAGTTCTGCTGGTTACTGGCTCCTGTGACCTCTCTTAATCAGTGATGCTTTCTCTCCTCTCAGAAAAATGTTTAATCCATTTGTACACTGCCATTTTCATCATGGCATTATCCCCACAAACTGGGACTAACATGTCTCTGATTTCACTTCTACTCTTGCCAAGTTTAACAAGAAATTTAATGTTTGTTGCTCTAATTTAAGCTCCAACATTCTCACGGCAGCACACAAAACATGCAAGAACAACGATGAATGCCACTTAGGAAGACACCACCACGTGTCAACACAAGAACAGCTGTGAGACACAAATATACCAAGGTTATAAAACATTACTGAGTTGTTTGTACAGTGCTGCCAACATAAGGGCATGATGGCAAGTTCGCTAACTTAATTGTGGGACTTCACATACATTGAGAGTCTGTTTTACTTTTTCTTTTTTCACTTAACAATGTATTATAAACATTTTCTCATGTTTATAATATTCCTCAGAATCATAATTTTTAAATTATACATTAATGCATAGTGTTCTATTTGGAGATAGCATCATTAATTTACTTTTTTATTTAGGTAGTGTGAAAATTTTTACTTAATGAGTTAAACATACACCTATCGCATGACATAGCCATCCTACTGCTTAGATATTTACCCAAGAGAAATGAAAAATCTGTCCTTATAAAGGCTTATATACAAATATCCATAGCAGTCTGTTTGTAACACACAAAACTGAAAATGACCCAAATGTTCATTAATAGCTGAATGAATAAACAAAATGTGGTATTTAAACAGAATGCAATGCTACTTAGCAACAAAAAAGAAAGAACTATTGATACATACCAGACATGGATGAGTCAAAATCATTGTGCAGACCGAAAGAATTAAGACACAAAATAACACGTACTGTATGATTCCATTTATGTATCCTATAGACCAGGGTTGTCCAACCTTTGGCTTCCCTGGGTTATAGTGGTAGAAGAACTGTCTGGAGCCACACATAAAATACCCTAATACTATGAGTTAACAAAAGATTCATGCATAGCTTCCACAATATTTTAAGGAAGTTTACAAATTTGTGTTGGACCGCAGGTTGGACAAGCTTGCTATGTAAAGTAACCTACAGTGATAGCAGCTGCCTGAGGATAAGGGTAAAGGGAGGGATGGCTTCCCAAGGGATGTGAGAAAACTTTTGGAGGTGATGAAAAGGCTGAGTATTTGATTTTTCTGATTGTTTCATGGTGGAAATATAAAGCAACTGACGAGTTGTACACTTAAGTTATGTGTTGTTTAGTGTATGTTAATGGTACCTCAGTAAAGTAATTTAAAAACTCCACAAGTTGGCATGGAAACAGTGTGTTCACATGCGATGACCAACTGAGGTTATAAATCTAATTGTACAAACTTTGTGTCTGAAAACATATTCCTAGAGGCTGTTTTCCTGGGGGAAAATGGTGGGAACTTTTCAGAGCTTTGGGCACATATTGTACAACTGCCCTTAAAAGAGATCTTAATATTTAGAGTCCCACAGAAAATGTATGCTCCTTTTCTGATTGCTGGCAAGCTACTTTTATTTGTGCATCCTTTTATACCAGTGTGAATTAAACTCACTTTGTAGTCTATACAATTCTTTTCTGGGGAAATCAGTAAATAGAGCAGAACCAATTCATTCCCAAATCAGACAATGTCGGGTTCTAGGAATCAGTGCTTATATGAGACTGAAGACAAGAGAAAGGAGTCATTTGCAGAACTATCTGCTATTCACCGTCAGAACCTACCCAACAGAATCTTTTTTGAGTTATCTGAACTGCTACCTAACTCAAACTGCCCAGTCTTATGGGTAGAACAGGAACGCAAACCCTTCTGCATAGCCTAGGAAGCTGGGCACGGAGATCAGGGCAGAAATTTCTATTTTCTCTCGGTCTTACGATGAAGCTGAGAATCAGTCTGGGTCCCCGTGAAATGTCACCTGGCCCTCTCCGTTGCTGACCTCACTAACATCACCAAAGTATGAGGAACACTGAAATGCTGATGCTCTGTGGCTCTTCAGCAGTATTCCTTTTCATTACTATTATTTTAAATTTCTGCAGATGTTTGTTACAAATATTAGTTTATGTGATTGAGTGGAAGGAGCCGGTGTTGGAGCTGGCTTCAAAGATGTGGCTTAGGACTTTTCTTCATTTCGCTGAGGCTGATTTGGACAGTAAAATTTATCTTACAAGGTTGTTATGAGGAAAAATACAATAATATATGTAAAAATTTACCGCAACACTTAGTGCAATGTTAGGTAAATATTAGCTTTCTTCCCAATTAAAAAAAAGTGAGCATGTATTAAGTCTTAATCTCCCAAAACAGAAATGTTACTGTATCTCCCATTATTGAATCTGCTATTGGAGGGAAAACATGACATCTATGAACATGATTTGTAAACTATACGGTGTTATACATATCTACAATGTCGTCTTTATCTTTCCTTTTGCATCCTATAACACCTGATGAAAATTAGCTCCTCAGACACAAATACAAAGTATGTAGTGACTGATACATAGCAGAGAAGGCAAGTGCTCAAATACTTCAACTGATGCCAGGATGTCAAACTATTCTTTTTTATTTGAAAAAAAAAAAAAAGAAGAAGAAGAAATAAAGAAATAAAACCCCATGCTATGTCCACTGAACAATTACCTTGAGGATGCCAGTGCCCGCTGTTGGCAGTGGTTTAGAGTCAGTGTGAAAAACCTGGAGTAGAGCCAGACAATTTATTTAAGGAAGGAAGGCTGTTGGATAAAACATATTCACAAAAGCATTAATGGCTACGGTTTCTAACAAAGGGGAGACTTTAAGAAAACCAGGTTTGGGGAAAAAAACCATTTTCTTACCCTTAATAACAAGATCTATGTTGATAACGACTGTGAATTCGGAACAGCTGACTTGCTGTTAACAAAATGCTTACATGAACTGCGGAGCTGAGAAGAAAACCAGAGAGCCTGTTTCCTAAGGGGCAGCGAGCATGCTGGCATGCTCTCTCCAAACCTCATGACAGCTTGGGAAATCTCTCAAGTTACCGTGGAAGGTGGGAAGCTACACACACACACACACACACACACACACACACACATCCTGGGAAACCATCCAAGTTTTAAAAACATCTTTTCTCTTTGTGGCCCTCAGCTGTGATTTCCATTCTCTGCAAAGAAGGACAATCAATAGTTATTTTTAGATATTTAACACACCATCAGCTCATAATTAGCCAAGGCAGTGTTGCTGAGAATAGTTTGCTTCTACGTAATGTTTACATGAGGGTTTTTCTCCCCTACCGCAAATGTTTGTTAACTCACTGCAGACTTTAATCTCTGTCAGTCGTGCACAAAGGTCACAAGTATTTGTATTGCTGTAAATTGTTTCTCTACCTTGCACCCAACCCAATATGACACAGTGCAATGGAAAGAACCAGAAAGCCTGATCAAGTGCAGTGGCTAAGAGAAGGTATTTAGAAGCACCATATTACTGCCTTCCTCTTTTGTAATAAAAAGATAAAACATGAAGTAAAATTTAAAAGACAGAGAAATACACAGAGGAAAAAAGAGATAACAGTAAGCTGTTCTGATAGCAGGTGAAAGAAAAGTAAGATAATGTCATGGACCATTACATTAAGGACAATACAAAAGAGGGAGCTCTCAATCCAGAAAATCACGCTTACTCTAAACAATTATATAGGAAATAACAAAGATGATTATTCCATATTCAACAAGCAGCAAGCGGATTCCTTATTTCTATCCTTTCTGAAGATGCAATATTTTAAAATAGCTTTTCCCTTCATCGAGAGTGGGAGATAGGCTCTCCATAACTCCACAGGTTCTCTGCCAGAGCTATGCCTTTTTCTTATAATTGCAAGATCTGCTTCAGAGGCATGAAATCCATGGGAGAGATGCCAGGACATTAGCTCATTGTGAACATCTGACCTCTGATTTGGGGAAATAATGAAAAATTAATGGATGCAGATGTGCCCATCCTGCAGTGGACAGACAGTCATTTTATATATCATTTAGAATTCCCTGGTGTGTTTGAGTACAGAATGATGAATACAATGGCTAAATGATATGGGGATCAGCAAAAGTACTAGAAAAACAAAAATTTATGCAACAGGGTAGCCACATTGTTCTAACTAAGAGCATGCTGTTGTTAAGGAGACGACTTCATCTTGGACAGATGTCACACACTCAAACTGACTTAAAATACTGTGAACCATGCACTGGTCTCATCAGAGGATGAGTTGCTTTTAATGTCTAGGTGGAATCCAGAGCAGGTGAAAGTTACATATATATTTAACTTGGTGACCTCTGGCTATTTCTGCTGACATTTATCTAACAAATTTTATAGTTAAGACTCAACTGTTCTGACATTTTCTGGATTTCTTCCAGAGGATGTTCTGTAATATACAGATATTATGCAATATCCTTTTCCAACAAACATACAATAAACTATGCTGGTTTTGTATAACCTTTACAAATTACTCATAATTTATATGAAAATAATTTTCAAGTAGGAAAAAATATTCTGTGGAAACATTTGCACCCATTTATTGAAACCCAACCCAATGAGGGTTTCAAAATAAGGTATAACATCACAAATCTTTCTCACTCAATAAGTACTTGGTGAGTACCTATAATATACAAAGTCATATATGAGGAGAATAATAGTTATACATAATAATAGTTATACAAAATAAGGTATAACATCTACTATATATACATAGTATAATATATACAATATAATTACATCTTATTAACTAAACTTGTATTTTCGTGCATTTCATATATAGTTACTTAATATATAGCAATATGAATGGCATTTGTATATTGTTTGGACCTTCAAACCCCAGTTATTGAACAGCATTATGTAGCTCTGTGAGGTTGGACAATTAATTTCACCAATTCATCCTAGAGAAACAATTTTGTGACAATTAAGTTCACAAATTTGTCACAGTGCACTTATTTTGACAGCGCTATATGACCGACTTGGTAAGGTGTCATAGTGCTGCCAATGTAAGCACATGGAAGCAAGTTCCCAAACCTAATTGTCAGGCTTTGGGGACGATGACAGCTCTGATGGCCATTCCAGAAAAAGAGTTCCAAAATTGCTTTGAAGTGTGGACTTGGCGCTGGCGTCGATGCACAGCTTCCCACGGGGAGTGCTTCCAAGGTGACCGTAGTGATGTTCAGCAGTGAGGTACGTAGCGCTTTTTCTAGAATGGGTTGGTGAACTTAACTGTCCAATCTTGTATATGATACGTGACGAAAGAGAAATTTGGTTAACAATTATAATAGGATTTCAGAGAAACAAAGAACGATATAGACTAAAATAAACCAGAGTGGTTTCATGGAAAAGGAAAAGTAGAGTAGGATACAGGATTATAGAAAATGAGAGGAATGAAGGGTCTGAGCAGACACAGCCCGAAGAAAGCTCTAGAATTAAGAATAGCCTTATGGCTGTTTGGGGGACAGGGGCACAGAGTATGTTGGGCAATGAGAGGCCACTGGGTAGTTTTGAGAAGTGAAGTGAAATGATAAAGCGGGTTTAAAGGAATTACTTCCCAAATTCAAACTTGAATCTGTTAATGCCATACCAAGAGAGGCAAATAAGGTTAAATGAAGCCTAGGGAACACTTCCATTCTAAGCAGTCATGGACATGATCTTTACATAAGGCAGTGTTTTGAGTCGATCTCTAAGTTGCTGAGCTTTGTTTTACATGCTGAGTTGGAATCAAGAACAATTACATGCCCTTACTCTACCCAAATAGAGCACTCTTTATAGAGCAAGAAAGAACACTTGAGATGTCTCAGAAGAGGTTCCTTCAGAAAAACCAAAGCTTGGAATATATTAACTATGTTTAAAGGTTAAATAAAGAAAACAACACTTCTATCTGAAGAACAGAAGGTTTGCTGGTGAGGTAATATTAAGAGCAGTTTTTAGGTTCTCTACTATAACTGGAAAAAATTGGATAGATGCTTAAATTAAGGAATGCAGGAAATTGGATCAAAGTAGAAACATCATGACTGAAGACATTTAGAGCCTTAGAATGGCATAAAACCGATACTTAAAATCTGCTTCCTTTAAAATGGGACAGTCATCCCACAAAAGAATGGTTTATGAACCAAACTATCTAAGGAGACAGAAGTGGAATGAATCAAAGACTGGAGATTCATTTCAGAAATGAGATCTTATGAGACTAAGGAACAAGGACCTTCAGCAAAGCTCACATTATAGTTTCTTCTTACATTTCTTCTCAGATCACAAAGTTTAAAGTTTCCCCAACTGATTCCTCTTGTCGATATCTCATAACATTGTCCTTCAGTTCTCCCCACAGTTCTCATGCTAATGTGAAACTATCTAGTTTATTTTGTATAATGCATCTTCTCCCATAAGGATGTGTGATCCACGAAGGCAGAGCAGTGGCTGTTACCTCCTCACTATATAATGCCTTGTTTTGTGTATAGTAGGTGCTCAATAAATATTTGTGGAAAAATAAAGCAACACATGTAGTTGCTAAAGTGATGGAGGAGGGAAATGAGGTAAGATGAAATGAGAAAACAGGGGTCTATCTTTCTCTTAGTGTCTAAACTGTTTGTGTCAGAACAACCTTTTTGGAATTACTTCAATTTGCTCCTCATTTTTTGCAATACAATGGAGGGCAGAGTGGCAGTGAATGCCCCTCTGATGGAAAACTCAGGCCCTGCATAGGCTCACTCTGTCTCAGGTTTCTTGGAGATCATTAGGTACCTCTGGTCTGATCTCTTTTGCTCGAGGAGTTGGCCGCCTTTCCCACAATTATTTTTTTTTCTCTTCTATTACGCTTGTCAGATGTGGCACTTACACTTTAATGCCTTATAGATAAAATGGTCTCTGTCAGCCTGCACTTCTCATGCCTGGAGAAAGTTTTACTGCTTCATAAAATCCTGTAATGCCCCAGTGTTTAAAAAAGATCTATCACTCTATCAGTGGGTCTTTATGGGTGCTGTGTACATTTTTTTGCAATGCAAGGTTGGTTCCTGAAGCAAAAAAGGGACAAAGATAAATGGATTTCTGTGTGCTAACAAATGTCAAGAATTCAACTCAATTTATACTGAGCTGGTATTAAACAGCTAAAGCAAATTGTAGACTGTCTCACACGCAATAGCATCGAGCGCCATGAAGGAATCGTAACGGAAGATTTCCTCTTCATGAGTGGTTATAAGAGGATGACAATCTTATTCACTGGTTTGGACTAGCGAGGTTTGATGGCTGCTCTGTCTCAAGTTTTTCCCTCCTGACAGGCGCTCAGAGGCCTGATGCCTATTGAGTTTAGTTGGTAGACAGGGACAGTGGTCATGACCTCCCTCCTGCCACCTGTTCTCCACCAATCACCTGTGTGGACTATAAAATCTTTCAAAGGCATCTATCTTTTTGAGGTATAAGCTGAAGGGAGATCTGCCCAATTTCAGGCATGAAACATCTCTTTACTTTGTTGTTTTAAGACTGGGTAGCCACAGGCTGGCAGATTTCTGTCAAGTGTGTGTGTTTGTGAATAAGCACACAGGCTAGACATAGAGCACCAAGGCTGTGTCCTTGTGTGCACAGGTGACTTAGAGAGGTCTGGTAGAAAGGTACGTTATGCAGAGGATGAGGAGTTGTTTCTTCCCTCTGCAGTGCCACTCAGTTGCTGTCTATTGTGTCACATCATGTGTGGTAGTAAGTCAGGTTATTTTCAGTGAGAAGGTGAAGACAGCATGGCCTTCCCGGTGGCCTGGAGTGGGGAATGACCTCATTAGCTGCTGGTGGGAACTTGGGCCACTTAGGCATGTCACTCCACTGCCCACTCTTCTGTTAAACGGCCACTCTGTCCCCATCCCTCTGTCATGGCATACTGAACCTTGTGTTGGATGCTCTCAGGAACTACACGAGCATCTATGCACTGCTGAACAATTCCTTGTGCTAAGTTTGGAAAGTATTTCCTACATAGTTTATTTATGCTCTGTGCTTTGAAAGCAGCTCTGATGAATAAACATACAGCAATAGAAACTGGAAACAGGAGCTGATGCAGGGGTACTTGGGTATTTAAACCAAATAATGCAAATAAATAACACAGAGCTGGCAAACAGGAAGCTGGCAGCTCCTCCACAGACGTACCCTTGTCTGATCCACCACACAAACTTGCTGCATCTCTGCAGCTGGCCAAGAGTGCGTTGAGCAAATGCATATAGAGCACCAACTGCTAGGCTTACCCAGGAGAGGCGATCAAAAAAAAAAAAAAAAAAGCATAAAAAACCTTCAAAGATGTGATTTTAAAAAGGAAAGAGAAGGACTGGTCTGTTGGAATTGAGATGGCCAGAAGCTCCCCTCCCATCCCCGTGGCAACCCACCAGAGAATGCCTGCTTCAAAAGGCACAGGCCTGGGAAGGGCACAGCAGCAGTGAGGAGGAGGAGGAGGGTGTGTGCAAGGAAAGACACAGGTCTGTTTCATAGCCTCTGCATTCACTGTGTGGTGGGACCTTACTCTTGAAATTTAGTGTCCTCTTCTGAAGAAAGAAGTGTGTGTGTGTGTGTGTGTGTGTGTGTGTGTGTGTGGCCAGGTGAGGGTAGGCAGACAATCAAAAGGTTATCTTATCTACTTCCCAGGTTTGTTATATTAAGAAAGATGCTGCGTGAATGGGATTATTCATCACAAGTCAGTCGTTCATCATTAGGTGAACGCCAACTCAAGCAACAGGTGGTAATGTGATGCTCGGGGCAGGTGATGCCTACAGCGCAGTACTGGAGAAGAAAATTTTCCCATGAGCATGGATGGGGAACTGCCCCGCCTTGATGCTCTTTGCCCAGTTTTTTCCTACTCCCCAAAGTACAGACCCAATAACAGGTAACTTTTATTACTATCTTTAATGTTATTGGCACTGAAATACTAATACATACAGGTATCTTGTAACCTCTTAAAGGCAGTATTATCAGACCCCCCAGCTGAGGGTCACTCTGAGATGTTGCAGAACCAATGACTTTGGAATGGAAGTATTGATCTACAGGCCACCAGAGGCACACTCTTACCACGAAGGATGCTGAGAACTAAAAAGCTAACTACTCTCTTGATACCATATTACCTGGGTGTGGGGAGAGCTTTTCCTTACTATGTTAGTCAGTTCAATTCTGGTTGCTCTGTGTCTAAACAGACACGGCACAGCTGGAGCGTCAATCATTGACTGAGGACAGCTGTCACAGAGGAGGGTGAGAAATCCACCGTGTGAGTGTGAGTCCGTAAGTGCTGAACGTGGCATCCTGTTGTGCTGGGGTCTGATTGATCTGTGACCTGGGCAGAGCCTTCCCAGGGATACCCTCCCTCTGTTCCCCGTGGGAGGAGATCAGTGTGTGCGTGGGTTTCTGTCCTGGCTCTTGGCTTGCACACTGGATCCCTAGAATTCTGTGACTTGGATCCTTTCTCTCTTTCTGTAAGGAGTAGACCCCTCCTGCAGTACCTTTGACTCAGTTCAAAGAACAGAACCTTTAGCCCTCATTCAAAGACTCCTCCATGGTGATCTTCTCTCTCCAAATGGATACTATTCTGGCTTCAGGTTTTTTTTTCTTCTTGAATTCTCAATGAATTGACACTGAAAAATGTGTTGCTTAAAAGTTGCAAAAGAATGTTTTGCTTCTTCAAATAAGGATGGTTGATTTTTTTTCTTTCATGACTAAAAGGCTCATTTATGATAGATTTCTCCCAAACATAGACTCTGCTAAAATAGTGACATTTAAGAGTTCTGATTCAAAAGGAGAGACAGAAAATGGGTATCTGGGGAAGACCATGTTCTTTGGGGAGAGGCTTCTTAAACTGAAGGGTGAGGAAGAGAACTGACACATAACTCCAATCCTCTTGTCCACTGGACTGGGTTGTGAGTCCATGATTAAGAGATGGCATCTGTTCACTGCAAAACTATGTATAAGAAAATTTATCAGGACCTATTTTTTTTTTTTTTTTTTTTTTTAGCTTTTTGGTATGTGGGCAGCTCCACTAACTGGGAATCGAACCCAGGCCGCAGCACTGACAGCGCCAGCGCCGAAGCCTTAAGCCACTACACCATCAGGGAACTCCCTATCAGGACCTATTCTTAAGCAAAGCTGCTTTAGGTACCAGGTGACAAAATGTAGCTCAGAGATAGAAAGATACTCTTTAAGCCAGCTCTGCTCTGGCTCCCGGAGAAATGGTAGGCTTGGGATCATCAGAGGTCATACCTCTGTCTCATGTGTTGCAGTTCTCATGATGGTCTGAGCTGTGGTGGTGGGGAGCCTTGATGGATGTGACAAGTGGGAGTCAGAGTAGAAGAGGGCATATGTCATCTGGGGCTTATCACCAAATGATTGGTCTTCGGCACATGTGAGGTACCACTTTGGAAACCATCAGGAAAAACAGAAAATAAGTGACATTTACCAGATAGGACAAATGTTGTGCTATTATGTATGCATTTGGAGGATACTGGGCCAAGAGAACTTGGGTTGTTCCAGAGCCACAATTCTGCTGCATTTGATGATGAAGGATCATTGTTGTTTGGTCAATTGTGCTTCTCACTTGGTAGAACATTTAGATTGTCAACATCAATTTTTATCTACCTGGAGACAGTTTTGGACATTACTTGGGTCTGCTGATAAGCACTTCTATAGGATTAATTCCTTGAATACTAGTCTGAACTTGTCCCTTTTCACAATATGAAAACAATTTGGTGACAGAATCTGAAATGCTCAAGAGATTGTGGGTTTGACGGCTGCCATGTGAAAGATGATTAATGGGGAAGAGTCTTAATTCTAGAAACAACAGACAAAAGGTGATATGGTAACATATCTATGAAGCAGCAAAGTGCATGGATAAGATGGGCATGTTTACTAGAGCAGAGGTGAAAATAATTAGGAGGCTTCATTTAAAAGTTACAAAAAGGCAAATAAGAGAAAATAGTACATGCTTCATTGACATAGCACTTGGACATAGGAAGTAATAAATAATTTGTCCAAGTCTTTATAGATCTTTTAGCCATTACATTCTCATTTTTTGAAATAATAAGTTGTGTAAAAGTTTATGATCTGGGAGAACCTTACCTTCTAAGGTTGATGCATTGGAAGATTACCATTTTCTCTCCAGACTGGCTGATGCCATCATTTTAGACATAATGTTGACTGGATGAACCATAGAGAGAATCACCATTGGTGTTTATAATTGTTTTAACATTTTTTTCCAGGATTGTAACAAGCTTAGCCAAGAGAGCAAGGTGAGTTTCTGTAGTTAACATTGCACCAATAGCTTGGAAAGACATGGGATCACCCTAGACAGTATTTTATTGAGAGATCGAGAGGAAGGGAGTTCATATTGTTACCTCTATCAGTAATTCCTAGAGCTTCTACCAGCTCTAAAATTCTAAGTGACAATATATACTACCTTTTCGAACACTGACGAAGTAGGCTTCTCAGAATGAACCACTGGTTAATGAAAGAACTCCTTAGCACAAGTTCAGTGCCTTTTCCCACCTACCTTGTTGGCTGCATCCCGTCCTCCTGCCCACTCTCCATCTGGGCACACAGGAGTTACTCCTATGTGCTGAGAAACATTTGAGAACCAGCTTAAAACCCAGTTACAGCTGGTTGGAAAAGTCAGTTTGGGGTCAAACTGACTTTTTACTGAGTACATCTCAGTAAAAAGACATATCACATATATAACCCATTTCATCTGTTTCAGAAAAAGGGTGGAAATAGATTCTGTGCAAACCAAGAGAGTAAGGGTGTCCCACTTTGATATAAAGTCAGAATCTCTCTTATTCCTCCTTCCACATCCTTTTCAAAGGGCATGTGACAGCCAGGGCAGATATGTGAATGGTTGGGCTTCTGATTTAGATGAAACTCCGCAGGTTTGAACTCCAAGCTTAGTGCTAGTGTGGGAGTGACCCTGAGTGATGTGCCTAATTTACTAAGGCCTCAGCTTGCACATCTCTAAATGAGGTTCATAGTGCTCATCTCACAGGTATATTGTGAAGATTAAGTAAAATAGCTTATATGATAAACTCTGATAAATGACTGACTCACTGAGTAAACATTCAATAAATGATAGCTCCTGTATCTTTTTTAATATGAAGCAAATATTAATTTCAAGTTGTGTGTGTGTGTGTATATAGATTGTCCAGAAAAAATTCAGCCATAAATGCTTCTATTTTTCATATTACATGGCTAGATACTTTATATATATATATAATTATTTTTAACAAATTGATGAACTCCTTTTAATGTTGTATAAGGTTTATTTTAGGAAGATATCAATTGTAACACAAATATTCTTACACACAATTGTTTGTACCACATGTTAATTTTCTGAAACAAACAAACAAAACAGGATGTCGATGCGACCAAGAGGATGATTTCATCAGCTTTGTCACTAAATACAATGTGGGTATAATCACGCTTCCCCCAGGCGGGGCCCAGGACTCAGGCCAGAAATCACCTAAGTGCCCGTGCTGGCTGAAAGGGTGCAATCAACATTCATCCTTGAATATTACTTGCAGAGTTTATGGAGAAGAAAATGTAATTAATCCACACAAAAAGGAAAAAAAAAATCTCATTTCTCAACTGAGGGGGAAAATTCCTTTTAGCATAAACAGATTGCACTATTTATACATGAAATATTTTCTGCATCTATAAACTTACCATGCTCAAGTATTCTAATTAATCGTGGTGGTTGCCAGGGAAACAAAACTAACTCAATTATAGGTCTGCAAGAAGGTGCAGTGTATTTATGACTATGAAGCAGGTACTTTTCTGAGCAAAAACTAAAACTGAGCAGATGCCTAAATAATTTAAATGTGTGAGAGAACACAGTGTTATCTGGGTGGATTTCCTTCAAGAATGTCTTGAATTTCTTTCTTTGTAACAACTTGGTTTGGTGACATGGACCATGAATGTGATAGATTAAGAAGAGGTAATTAGGAACATGATCAGCAATAAAATCATAGGAAATGACTGAACTAGAGGTCTGTGACTCTCATTGAAGGGAAGTCTTAATTCTATATACCATTTGTGTTTTGCTACCTTCCTATCTAAATAACCGAGGTCTAAATAATACAAGAAATAAGAGAAAAGCAGCTGGCAGTGAAAAAATAATTTTAAAAACCCCATAGAAGCAGTAAGTTTAGCTGAAGTAACTGTTAGGGAAAATGGTGAGAAATCGATGACATTTGGCCGAGGACACAGGAATGTCCACATTTTCCCTTCTAAAACCTGTTTTCCCATGAAGATCCTACAAAGGTGTATTCAAAGAATTAGTAGCAAATGAAATAAATGGAGGGTAGGGTGAGTGAGTTTAATCAGGTTTGAGAAACTTGCTAACATGCTGTACTTATTAAGTAATTATTATATAATAATTATATAATTATATGGTTATTATATAATTGCTAAAATCTATTGTTTTTATTTTTGTAACTCAGATGTCCCTAGTACTTCCTCACTACATTATAAAAACCCATAATTAGAGTTAAAAAAATCAAGTTATATAATCATTATTCAGAAACAATATAATCTTATCTGTCATGCAAATGAAATACTGTTTTTTGGGGGCCCAGATTGATTATTCATCCATTTATCCATCTATCCATCCATCCAATCATTTATTCAATTGAAAATTATTTATTCAACTCCTACTCTATGCTTGGCTCTGTGCAGGTTTTGGGTATACAATAATGAATAGAACTTCTACTCTTAGTAATTTTATAATATGACTAGGGAGACAAATCGTGAACTGATAATTATAGAAACAAATGTTTAGTAAGTTATAACTTTGTAAACTATTGAGAAAGCTTGACAAGAGCTCAAAGTTCAATCTACTTTTCTGTCTCCATAAAAACAATCCATCTTCTGGGTGAACTGCCAGTTTCATCATTCATTTCGTTATCTACAGTAATATGTCTTGCTTTAAAGTCTGCTTTTTGTAAATTATTAATCTGCTCTAGTTATCTTTTGGTTACTGTTACAATCTTTCTGTATTGTTTTAAATTTAAGATGTCTCTGATAAGTAGCATATGACTGAATACATTTTAAAATCTAGTCTGATAATCTTACTTTTTAATTGGACTATTCGTTCTATTTAAATTTAATGTAATTACTGATGTATTTGGTTTTAAATCTAATATCCCATTATTTGCTTTCTTTTCATACCACTCCTCCTATTACTTTTACTCTCCTTCTCACTGTTTTTGAGATCAAGTGGTATTCTTTTTATCATTCATTTCCCCACCCCATGAGTTTGTAAGTTATACTTTTCCATTCTTCATTTTGTGTTATTTTATAGACGATAAAGTGAATCAATGACAATTAAATCTAGTATAAATGTGTTGCCTTACAACTTCCAAACTGTTTGTCCCCTCATGCATTCCCCATGACTTCCTAAGGCAGGAGCCAAGCATGGAGACCACAGGGGCATAGAATACCTCACATCAGCCTGTATGGCCCCAGAGGATGGCTGGTTAGTCAATGACAGGTAAGATTCCTCAAGGGAGGAACAACCTAAGGCAGGCACAGTCGCATAGGGGTCAACAGGAGAGAGCTTGGGCTCTACAGAGGTGAGGCACAGCCCCTCAACCTCTCTGAGGTTAATCCCTTGCCCCCTGGCTGACTTGTTTCCCACTACAGTTTAGCCTGAGATTTGATGGGATGAGCTCAAGCACTCCCTCCCTTAATGATGTTTATATAATAACAATGACACCTGCCTTGGGGCTATATAAATTGTGTAAAGGCATAACGCGTGCTGGAACACAATGGGGACTTTCGGGAACAGCCCTAAGGTGTGATAATCACAGATCTTGGAAAGAGGAAGGTTTTTACTTCCTCTTACACGTTTTGTATGCTCACCAATAAAAGTTACGCGTTGACCCGGGGCTTTTTCAGTCCACGAGCCTGGAGCCCCTTGGCCCTGCTTGAAACTATTTTTGGCTGCTCTGTTTACTCACCTTGCGCCACCCTGCCCATTCATCCACCTCCTGTGTCGTGCGGGACGTGACATAAATGAAAGTAGTTAATATTTTCTAGACAATGCAGGGACCTGAGAACCCTTAATTCCCTTTACCAGTCTTACCTTTTGTGCAATTTTATCATGTTTTATATTTCACTTGTATCCTACCTCTAAAGACTAATTTTATATAACCAGTACTTATATATGTTTATCCACAGATTTACTCCTATAGTTGTCTGTCATTTCTCCAGCATTTTTATGTTTCCATCTGGAATATTTTTCCTCTGGCCTGAATTACTCACTTTTAATAGTTCTTTTCGTGCAAGTCTACTGGTGAGAAACATCACTTGTTGGGGTTTTTAAGTTGTTTAAAATGCCTTTTTTGAATTAATTATTGAAGTATATATACTTCTATATTTTCACTGGATTTAGAATTCCATATGAGCAGTCTCCCTCCCTCCACCAGCTTTTTAAACAGTCTTTCCCAAAGTCTTGATGCTTTACAGAATATATGTCTTTCTTTTTTTCCCCCTTTGGCTGCTTGTACAATTTTCCTGTCTGCCTTTGCTCCTCAGAGGGCTTGCTATATATGTCCAGGTGTGGCTTTTTTTTGTAATTAACCTGCTTGGGGAGCACAGAGAGCTTTTTGCTTTGGTGACCTGATTTTTTCTCTTTTTAAATCAGTATTGCAAAAAAAATCTTGGTTGATATATTGCTTTCTTCCTCCTTTCCTCTTTAATTGCACATATATCATAGTTTTTCATTTTGTTCCATATGTATCTTATATCTTTTCCTCTTTTTTTAAGTGCTTCTCTTGTTCTATCTTGAGTTCACTTGTCTTCTGCTATGTATAATCTATTTTAAACACATTTATTGAGTTCTAAGTTTTATTTTATTTTTTTGAGATCTTGAATTTCCATTTGACTTAGGTGTTTTTAGTAAAATTCTCCATCTTGTCTTCTATTATCTTGAACATATTAATATTAGTTATTTTTATCTCATATCTGATAACTGTATATATAAGAACCTGCTTGTATTGAATATCTTTGACCTTGTTTTCAGTCACTTTGTACTTATTCCTGACATATCTAATTTTTTACTGAATGCCAGACATTGTTATGAAAAATTGTGGCTCAGATTGTCATTCTCCAGAGATAATTTACTTTTGTGTTGGGACAGGCAGTTAGAGTTTGGAATTTTACTGTTTCAAGTTAAGGTTTTAAAATGTGGGTCTGTTTTTATGTTGTTCTGACTCCTACGTTGTAGTCCTTCTGGGTCTTCACCAGCAGTCTGTGATGTTTATCAGAAACCCTTCTACTTGGTGGGCCCTGAAATATATTTTTGTTACTCCATACCCATGTGACTTTGAAAGTTCTCTAAAATTTTCAATCTCTCAGCCACTGATTCCTACTTAGCTTCTGCGTCTTTTTTGTTGTGGATCCTTGATAAACACCTGAAAGGAAAATGACTAGTTTTTTTCTTTGGAATCTCATTGCCTTCAAGTTCTGGCTGCCATGGTAATGTCTTCAAACACAGTTTTGTGGGTTTTTTTTTTTTTTTAATTGCCAAGTTTTTCTAATTTTTATTAGATGGAACATTGGTTTGCAACAAACTCTGCCACTACCAGGGAGGACAATTCTTTATTATATTATTTTCAGTTTTAAAAATTTCCACATTTATTTAAGCTTCACTGACAGGTTAGGACCATGCACTTTTTCCCCCCCCTAACTATTTACCCCACTTGTGTTATTTCTTTTAAAAGAAGCCATAACTTCTGCTATGGTTTTATTTTTATCAAGATTCACCATTTATTAATATGTTGGGAAAAATACTTTTGTCAGTCTTTATTCAGTCCCTATGAAGGTAGGTTTTCAATAATCTCTACAGTGAGTTAGTTTATTGGGACAAAAAATAATTTTGCTTCTAGCTTTTACACGGACATCTCTTACTGAAAGTCACGTGCTAACTATGTTTCTCTTGAATCTGTAAGCTCCCTTCTTCCTGGCACGTTAACCATGCTTCTGATCTTATCCAAGTAGATCACTGCAGACTATGGAAAGCCATCCTTGACGAGTGCATCAATCTCCTATCTGCAGCACTGGTTTTTCCTGTGTATAGTTTCCTCACATAAAAACCAAAAACCAAAAAACAAATAAATTGTTCAACAGGGAACATAATGACTTTCAGCAACTTCTGTGGTGCTTAACTCTCCAGAGGGTTTCTCTGGGGAATTATCCTAAAGGAAGAGGGATAAAAATGAATGCTAGGCACGGCTGGTACGCTGTGAAAGCCTATGAAACGCTCCCTATTCCAAGAGTAGTGTCCAGAGAAAAGACTGTGTTCTGTGCAGCCTGACCAACCTGGTATGACAGCACGTCGCACAGTGTCTCTGACAGCACCCAGGATTGGAAAATGGAATTGCAACCATCAGGCATCAAGTTATGTTTTAACATTTAGTTATAAAGGGCATGTCATGCCCTCAGAGAGGCAGCAGGAGTATTGGGCCTGACATTTTGAATTTCAAATGCAAATTGGAAAATCTAACCCAAACTAGGAAAGGACAGTGTGTGTAAATGGACTAAGTTCAGTATTCAGCAATGGCTCCTGTGTCAGACTAATCAAGTCTCCCAACGGCTCCTGTTTTACTCTATCACCCACATCACTGAAGAAAAATTGGATTAATACATCTGAAAAATATCTGAGGAGTACTATCTTCATATCTTATCTGCCAAGGAGATTATTAATAAGATGTAACTACATGATATAAGTAAAGTATGCCATATTATTCTAGTTTGTTCTACAACTAGATTATAGCATAATTTTTTTTTAAATAACAGTGTTTAAAACCTCCCAATAATGGTACCCGTAGTAAATAGATTTGTGTTTTTCAAAGCCCACAAGTTAACCTGTTACCACCATTTTTTTTAGAGTAGTTGAACAACTTGCCTAAAAGCACACTTTGAGGAAGTAATAGAATTGGGACTAGAGCCCGTGCATCTGACTTCCATCTCACTGCTTTTACACCCACTTTAGCACACTGTACACATACATGCCACATACAAAACAGTGATGAGAGAGTGAGAAAACACCTGGTGTAGCTGAAACATGAGTCACTCTTTTTCATTTATAGGCACAGGTGTGTGCATAGGATGTACTCATTAGCTGATAAATGCATGACTTTAACAGTGGGCCACAGGCCCTAGTAACTTAAAATGTTCTCGGTGCTCTTTCAAAACACGAATTTGATAAAGTTCTTTTCCTATTTAAAACTCATCTAATGACTCCTCATTGCCTAAAATCCACCTTCTGTAGCACAGCTGACAAATGCTTGGCCTACTTTCCATTCCTCGCTTCTTGCAGTTCCTTGCATGTTCCATGTACATCTAGGTCTGTAGCTTCATTGGTCCCTCTATCTAGAAAATTCCCCTTCTCTCTTGTCCTTTGCCTGACTAACTCCTTATCGTGCATCTAGTTTCAGCTGTTGTCACTTATTCTAAGAAACATGTTGTGTGTCCCAGATCTCAATTAGATTTAACTTCTGTGTTTTCAGACACTCAGTTCTTATAGGAGTCATAATAGGCATTGGAATTGCCTATTTGTTGGTTTATAGAACCCATTATTCTCTATGCACCGTGTGTGTAGGATCCGTGTCTATCTTGTTGTCCACTTTATTTCTGGCATTTATCACCTGGCTTGGCATAAAACAGACATCCTATATATCTGAAGAAATGACTAAGAAGCATTCTAACACTTTGAGAAAGGCCTTCAATGGGCAAAGAACTTCACAAGGACAAACACCACAGTGATTTATTATCTATTATGTACCAGCCATTTTCTATACATTATCTCTCATTTAGTGCTATTTTTATGGGGGGGGGGGGGAAAGAAAAAAAAGAAAAAAATTTTGTAATATAATAGATTATTTTATTGGCCAATAATTAATTTCCCTCTCTAAGGGTATACATCTTGTTAAATTCAAGTATAGTCATGTGAAGTGGGAGAAGAAATGGTAAATGTGTCTTTTATTCAACAGCTTTATGAAGCAGATCATAGTGGCTTGCCATCTAATTGATCATTGATATGTTTCAAAAAGAAGATTCCTTTGACCAAAACCTCAAATACTGTGGAACAGAGCCCAAGCTAACTTAGCTGAGTGAGAAGTAGAAATATTTGCTATTGTAAATCACTGAGATTTGTGTGTTGTTATAATATCATATTGTAGTTTATCCGGACTGGAATAGGTCCACTCAACCTATTTCAAGCAAAGGGTAGTTTGGTGAAAAATTCAGCATGGACTCAATCTTAGGCCAGAACCAAGAACACTTAGGTTTCATTAGAACATGGAAGTAAACAGTCAAGAACTGGTACTATTTTGTTCATATCTTAGAAGGTACGTGGCCTCTCTCATTTCTGCTTCTCTCTGCTTACCTGCTACAATTCCTCCCTCCCTCAGTTCTTTACCTTTTCTACATACTAATCATAAGTATGACCCAATTGGGGATGATCTCCAGCCCTTATCTCTATACGATCTTCTAGCTCAGAGCTTACTATCAACTGGCAGTTCTCGCCAAGACTCTTTGTTTATATTATTGAGAGATATAGTTGTAGTTTCAGTGCATCTTTGTGAAGCAAGTTTCAAGCCAGCTATCACTTACTGCTCGGTGTCACTGGTTACGTGTCTGAGCTGGTCCATTCGGTTGTTTCTCTGTGGGAGTGTGTTGGGAAGGGCGGGGGGTAGCTCAGCAACAAGCCCGTGATACAGAACGGCTCTTGGGGACAACGAACACTAGATGGCGCGAGTCAGCACCTTTACAAAGTAGATGGAAGGAAGAGGCCTCTGAAAATGTGCCGGACTGCCACCCTGGCTGTATGAGGAAAGCATTGTTAGTAGGATTACCGTGACTACCCAATTTCAGATTATGAAACTAAATGCAATAAGGTAACTTGGCTGAGAAGTAAGTAGCAGAGGAGACGTAAGATGTAAACCTTCGTATTTTTAGCTGACCCCAAATTTCGTGCTCTGCGATATACTAGTTCATCTCAAAGATTTAAACTGTCCCCATCAGTGAAACAAATATGAATAACTTTATAGCAAAAAATAGAATAAAAATTATTTAGAGGTATAACCGATGGGGTCATTGTAAAGGAGAAGAGTGGTATAGTTGGCATATATGAAAGAAGAGGAAGGGTGTCAGAGCCCCGAAATGATTTTCTTCCCAATCCGTTTCTCCAATATTTTATTGTTAAAAATTTTAAATGTACAGAACATTAGTGTGAACAGCCATGTATCTACTATATAGCTTCTAAAATTTGTATTTTACTACATTTTTGCTTTATCACATATCTATTCATGTATTCATCCATCAGTCCATCTTGTTTTTGAGTCATTTCTAAGTGAGTTGTTGGGACCCCTATCTTCAAACAGTTCATTAGTCTGATAGGGTCTAGCAAAAATATATGCTTAAAAGCACTCTAAGTCCTTGCTGCTCACAGTATTTCCCATGATCACCAGCAGCACTGGCATTACCTGAGCTTTTGTTAGAAATGCAGCATCTTCAGCTCTACTCTAGATCTACCAAGTAATAATCTGTCTTTAACCAAGATGCCTAGAAAGGCGGACCAGATGTCCCATTTTAAGTGGGACAGAAAACAATGGGACTGTCCCATTTCAAACGGTATGTGTGGTCAGCCTGGTCTCACTGGGCTACATTCAAGATACCCGTAGGCTGACCATACGCACTATTTGAAATGGGACAGGACCATGTTTTCTGTCCCAGTTAAAATAGTACATCTGGTCAGCCTAAGCGTAGATGGTTTGTATGTGCAGAAAACACTAACAAAGACTGATACGGATGATTCCAATGATCAATGAAGGTTGAGAAATATTAAGTTAGGTAAGTAGTGTCATTATGCATTCCTTTCACTTACCAACACTGTGATTTTGGACAAGAACTTATCTGAATCTTAGGATTTTTATCTGTGGCATAGGAGAGCAATAACTACTTTGCAGAGTTGTTATATAAAGTTTTGACGTGATCATTAAAGGAGCAGGGCTTTGGCAGAAGTATGTGTTGTTTCTGTCGGCAAATGCATGTCTCTATGGGCACAGAAGCAGTAACACCCAACTCAAGAGCTCCCCAAAAGTGTTCTAAGTTTGTCTTGTGTTATTACCTAATTTTGTAGATAATGATGGTGAAAAGAATCTGGATAAGGCCTACAGAGAACTGATGGAACAGAGTTTGAAGTAAGTAGGTAAAACTTATTTAAGGCCTGGATAATACAAGCAGAGGCCTGGGCTGCATGTGGAGGGAGAAAAGGCTTAAGAGAAGGCTTAAGAGAAACATAAATTTCTTTGTCACTTGCAATTGTAATTTACTGAGATTGGGAAGGACAAAATGGTAGGGCCACTGATTCAGAGATGCTAAGAGCTCATAGAAAGGGGTAAAGTGACCGAGTGATTTGGCAGTTGGATTTATTGGAAATCATCAAATATTTATTGACTGAATAGTCACCAGCATACTGAGCGCAAGTTATTTGCTGATAAAGAACAGTAGAGAGGAAATCTCAGAAACAAGAAGAGGGAGCAAAAGGAAGCATGTTTAAGTTGTAAGAGATAAATAGGAGAAAAGAGAAACAGATAGCAAATCCCAGGAGTTTCGGGCATAAAGGAAAGAGAGAGAGACATTGCAGAGAGAAGGAAAATGAAACAATCCTCTGAGCATTTTCACAGCAAATGCATGCCTCTTAGGGCCCACAAGTAGTACCACCACCATCAGTAGCCCCCAGGGAAAATCACTACAGAGTTCTCTAGTGTTATTACTCAATTCTCTATCATGCCAGCACCCATTGTGTCTATCACATCTGAGTTCCCAGAACTGGGTGAAAGTCCTTTCAGTAACTGATTCCTCTTACCTACCCTCTTTGTTGTGTCACCAATTATCCTTTCTTTATGAGTAGGCATTTCTCTCCTCTTTTTAAGCCCCTTTAAAGTAAAGGCACAATGAAGGTAGGGGAAGACTTTCACAAGTGGGAAGTCCCAATACTACAGGGCAGAAACCTAAGGCCATTTGCATTATACCCTACACATTATGAGTAATGCCGAGCCTTTGTCTGCTAGCTGTTTCAGCTTCTTAGGGCTATCATCATTTTGGTTTGGTTAGTGTCCTAAATGCTTTAGGCTCCTTCTCAAAAGTGTCACCTGATTAGTGCATTCTTCCTACCAGATGTTCTTCTCTCTAATCAGCAGTTATGGGTGCTATTTTTAGCACGGGCTGAGTTTTATCTTTCCACAGCAGGGTTGTTGCTTGTGTTCTTTTTATTTTACTTCCATTTGTTTAAAAAAAGACTCATTTCAAAAAAAAATGTCTGAAGATGCCTTTAGTGAATTTCAATGCTATTTCTTCCTAGTCACCTAAATAGAATAGGCCAAAGAATGTAGCCTTTAGACATTCTCTTAAAGGTTAGTATTTGATTTAAGGAAAACAATCTGAACTGTAGTGATGTAAAGTAAAAAATAAATAAATAAATAAACTCTCCAAGGATTGAATAATTTTATTTTAAAAGGAAAGAAATGAGTGATCAACAGGTAAGGGGAAAAGAAAGAGATACAAAGAATCCAGCATAAATAAAATGTATCTTCTACAGCCAATGTATGATAATTTCAAGACCATGCTTTTATTCTAGCCCATCCCATAACATACTATAAATGATGGAGGGTAAAAGCAAATACTTTCCATTTTCCTCTTCAGATTTTCTCCCCAACCTTCCCTACCCTGCTCTCTGCTTGAGCCCTGGATTTTGAGTCTGTATTCACAGGCTTCCTCCTCTTCTGACCTGCAGTCAGTTTTGGTCAGTGGAAGTCGTCAGCAAGATACACACGAGGGCAAGAGGAGGCAGGGGTCTGGGTGTTTATCTCTCAGATTCTTGTCGTGCTGGGTCACCTATGACTGGCTGCATGGCTCTGCTGAAGTCTACAACTTACAGCTTTGTCGTGTAACAATGAGTACTTTTTGTGTATTTTTTTAAAATTCATTTTTATTGTTAGACTTATTGGAGTGACATCTGTTAGCAAGGATTACATAGGTTTCAGGCATACAATTCTACAGTGCATTGTCAACTTGATGTATAATAAGTTCACCACCTAACGTGTATTAAGGCATCTGATTCATACCATTACTCGTTTAGGTACAGGGATAGCTACAACACCCCACTGTTCCTGGCCCTGGGGTATTTCACCATCTTTATGGGTCTCCTTCATGCCTACCCACGCTTTTGTAAATATTCCCTTCTTTAAACTTAACTAAATTTCTCCATTTGAAATTTTTATATGCTTCCTGCTGATGCCCTGGCTGATACAGAAGAGTTTAGCTTTATTCATTCATTAGTTCATTCACTCATTTACTTATTCCTTCATTGATTCATTTATTCAACAAATATTGAATATTTGTTATGTGCTATATGCTATTCTGGGTCTTACGAGTATAAACACTGTACAAAAAAAGTGCAAAATAACAAAAACAAACAAACTGAAAAACAGGAAGACCTCTCTGCCCCTGTGGAGACAAGGTCCTCCTAAGCGAGATAGACAATACATAAAGGAAGTCGCTATATTATAGGACTTTAGGAGGTGGAAGTGCTAGGAAGATAGAATGGAGGTCGGAACAGGAATAGGAAGCATGCATGTAGGAAGGGACAGAAAGTGATTTTAGACAATGAGAGTAGGGAAGGTCTCACCGAGATGGTAGCAATTGGATAAAAATTGTAAGGGAAGTAAAAAAAAGCACACGACAGTTAGGTTTGCGAACTTGCCACCATGCACTTGAACAAATCAACAACTCCGTGAAGTGTCATAACCTTGGTATATCTGCGTCTCACAGCTGTGTTCATGTCTACATGTGGCAGTGTCTTGCTGAGGGGCATTCGTTATTGTTGTTGCGTGTTTTTGTGTGTTGCTGAAAACTGTCCTTTGGATTTAGTAACATGGTGATCACTGGTGATTTTCAGAAGAGTAGTTTCTAAGGAGTGGCAAAGAGAAAGCTTTATTGCAATGGGTTCAAGAAAGAATGTGAAGAAAATAATTGAGGAAAGAGTACAGACAACCCTTTTGAGAATCTCTGCTGCAAGGAAGAACAAAAAAATTGCGCAGTAACTGGATAATAAAAAGGTATTGAGAAGAAAAATAACACTGTTTGTGTACAGATGAGGAATATCTAATACAGTATTACACATGATAGTAAAGCAAGAATTTCTAGAGCGATGTCCTTGAGGAAAGAGAGCCTAGCATAAAATTTTACTTGTGAAGTGGCTTTTCCCAAGAGCATGAATGGTATGAATAGTAACAGGCATAAATTCAGGCAGGTGAGTAGGTGAGATGGTGAGAGTTTGTGGAAATTCTACCAATATTCTTCTGTTTTCTCATTAATACAGAAACAAATTGTCAGCTGAAAGTGAGAATGGAGAGGAGCTTTGAGAAGGGAAGAGAAGGGAAGTAATCTAAAAGAGTGTGAGAGAGTTAATGAATAAAGAAAACATAGCAATATTTCCAGGCAGCTCTAAGCACCTACTCATATTTGAGTTCAGTGGTCATGAATTTAAAGACAGCAAGCACTGCTGTGTGTTTTTCTCTGGCTGTCATCAACTTCATGAACGGAAACATGGAGAGAGGAAAGAACTACAGTTAACCAAGGTGTGCTTTAGCAAAAGTGTCATAGGTTATGTTTGCTGGGAAATAAACTTTGAAGCAGTTACTTGCACATAAGTGGTTATAGGGAGTAATCTTGGGGAAAAACACTTAGGCGAGTAAGTGAAGCAGATTTGAGAAGTTGACCTGATAGTCTCTGGAATGGCCTTTCAGAGATCCTCAGTACCCTGAAACTGAAATGACCATTGAAAGATGTCCTCAATTTAGGAAAGGGAGCGGAGAGCCTTATATCCCATATCAACCAATCACTAGATACGGTCAGCCCCTAGGGATGGAGGGCCGCTTTAGGCAAGGTAGTTCCATTAGGCTGAGGGCAAAGCCTGGGGAGTGAATTATTATACTTGTGGATCATCAGAGGCAACACCTTTGACACCAGGGAAAACGATCACCTCAGTATTAAAAGAGGAGAGCTGGGAAGCGTGCCATAGCATTCGTTATAGTACATTCCTTGTGCCATTCAAATCCATTTGTTTTGTAGAAAAAGTGTTCACCAGCTGAAACTAGCTTCTCCAGGATTCCAGATGGTCTCTTTTCCTAGGGAAATCTGTAAGAGGAGTATTGGTAGGGGGAACTGCAGCCTCTGCTGCTACAGCTGGTCTTGGAGCCACAGTAACATGCATGGTCGTCAGGCTCTGCCACCCATTCTAGACTACCCTGATCTCTGACAAGCACCTCTGCTCGTCATGGCTAACCTAGTGGAGGGATTCAAGCCTATTAGAGGTCTGAACCCCTGGTCACTGTGGTCCTCAGGGGTCATAACTCCTGAACCTGTTCCTTAACTGAAAAGTTGGCAAGAGGGCTCTGGGGCAGGAAGACACTATCGCGATCTCCAATGATTCCTACCTGCTGATGTTTATGCCCTCGTGTAATTTCCTCCCCAAGACACAGGTGAGATCTGCGACTTGCTTTTAACTAACAGATAACGGCAAAGGCGACCAGATTAAAATGTGTAAGGCTGTACTGACCGTAGACTACTCTTGTTCTCCTGCTGGTTTTGACAATCCATGCTTCTATACTGTGAATGATCTAGGAACACAAGGCAGGGAACTACGGATGGTCTCTAGTAGCTGAGGGCAGCCTCTGGCTGATAGCAGGAAAAAAAGCTAAAGCTCTCAGTCCTGCAGTTGCAAGGAAATAAATTCTGCCAACAACCTTAGTGAGTCTGGAAGCCGATTCTTCTCCAATCGAGCAAGGGAAGAACATTAGCCTTTAACGGAAAGAAATGGGCCATGTCGGCAGCCCCAGAATGTTCAAGGAAATCTGGGCATTCAAAATTTTCAAATGCCTGTATGTTCTCATCTCAAGTCTCAGAGTCGCATTACTTTCCAATTAAGACCTTAACTTTGGTGTAGCCGACTTGCCCAGTCTCATAATTCAACCTTATACGGTACCCTACTGCCAATTAGGCCCTGGGCCTGATATTTAGCTTTCTTTTTCTCCAGCTGCAGAAGATGAGAGATCCTTTGCGTGCTGCCAAGGAGGCTTTCACTGTTGCCTTAAATAGATGATTTATTTCCCTTGACCTTTTATTATCTTTCTGCAATGCTTTAACAACCCCCAGCGATAGCTACTCAAACAACATAGTTCTTATAATTAGGATTTCCTATAGCTTTCAAATGCTTGAGACATTGTATCTCTCAGGGCATTCTCTTCTATGGGTATACCATCTCAGTTTACCACCAAAGGTAGTTAAATAAGTACATCACTGCAATATGCCAGAACCTACCATAACTACACCTCCCACCCGTGATGATGTCCAGTGACAACCTGGAGACAGATGATCCAGTTCCAAAACTGGATTTTACAATCTACTCTCTGGTACCACTCCTCATATAAACCATTTAAGTCCTCTTCCTTGCTAAACAGATACCAAGGTGGAGATTTATGTCCAGGTGTTTTACGGGGCAGTCATCTGGGGAATAAACCTGCATGGCGGGGAGGGCAGTAAGATCGGGCAGAGGAAAAATTTGAAATGCAATGCAGTTCAACAGAGCAGAGTCCTTAGCTGACCCCATTGGGACACCAGAGTTGAGATGGCCCTTCAGAGATGTCTTAGAATGGGGTAAAAAAAAAAGTGGGGTCTCGTACCCATACATCACTAGTCATTGACTGTGAGGTGACACTGGTGAGGAGGTATAATCTTGGGTAAGTCGGTTCTCTTTGGTGGAAGGCACTTCCTGGCAGGAGAGACTCAGTTGTGAGCCAAGAACTTTCGAGAGTTTTAGCAGTTGGGCGAGCGAATGCCACTGTCCTAGCCATGCATGATAGCAAAAATGGTGAAGCCAGAGGGTAAGGCAGCTCAGAGAGATGATATTTAGAGAGATGACGAAAAAAGGACAGGAGAGGTAAAGAGGTGGTAGGTCAATGGATAGTAGGTCCTCATGATATCAATAGATTATTGGAGTTAAAATCCCAGAGGTACGAAGACAGGAAAACAAAACACGGCGTTGGGAGAGTGGGATGATTATAATTGAGATTTGGGAAAGATTCCTGCTCAGATCCTTACATGGCCACTTTATTCTAAAGACTGACTCACCCAATTGGAAAATCTCAACATACATGAAATTACTTATCAAATGAAAGCTTTTCTACATATACCAGTACAATTCTATTAGAGTTGTATATGTTTAAACACACCCATCTATACAATTTTAAGAGCATGAAGGCTACAATCATTTTTTGTTCCAGTGCTGGCAACCAATCACATTGAAAAGTTTGATGACTAGTTCAGCAGTTTTCAGATTATCTCAGTGGAAATAAATGGTGTTTTTGCACCAGAAGCAGCTATCATTATTTCCCCCCAAAATTTAGTTATTAAAACACAAAGTGATAAAATACTCTTCTTTATCTATACTTCAAAAGCCAATCATCTTACTTTGTGGCCTCTGAATTTTTTTTTTAACAAACTCAGGGGTTCCTTATCAAAGTAAACTTTGAAAAAATAAATGGAAGGTTATAGATTTCAAATGGCAAATAAACACTTGCAGACGTTTAAACTCCAACTAGAATATCCTTCATGACACATTTTAACATTTTCTTCATTTCCAGAAGAAATTCACTATCCTCTACTACATTTTGAAGGCTGCCAGAATAATTCCCAATGAAATGGCTACTTGCATACAGACATAAGGCAATGACATAAACTTTAGTCAAAACTGGAGACAGAAAAGAATATCTGAATGATTGCTTTGCTAGGCATAGATTTTTTTCCTACAGTCAATAAACTTTTATTTTAAAAAATGCTGTCTTTAATTCTGCAGCTGTATCTATACAAACTCATACACATTTGTATATGGACAGCTCTATTCTAGATAACAATCAGGTAAACCCCAACTCCTTTTTTAGAGCCCTGCAAATGCTTTCCCTTAATATCCATGACTGATTTTTTTTCATTTGTGTTGAGGAAGTATTGTATATCTGATAGCCAGGGCCTCAGATGCATGACCGAGAAGGGCAGACAATCTCACATAAGTGTGCTGAGTGCTGTGTAGGCAAGAGGGATAAAAAGACCAGGGATCTGCCTAAATGCAAAACCAATAATGAGAAAAACTAATAAACAAATTAATGTTTTTAGATTATTTATATCCTTTTCTTGTCCAAGATGAGATTTGCACATTCTGTTCTGAAACATTTTTCTTTCACAGACTTTTTTGTGCCTACCTAGCAAATGATGGTTGAGTGGTTTAGATCAATGTGAACAGCCAATTAGATATTTTGAGAAACATTCAAGACTAGCTTTTCCCCTTTTTCCCATCATAAGTGATAGAAACATATTCTTATGAAACAGCTGAGTGGTATAATGGGAAAAAACAGCTCTAAACATTAATTTTGTTTTCATAGAAGAAAAATGAACTTGTGTCCCAGTAGGGAGCAGTAAGATCCATAAAGGATATTTTTTTAGTTCCCCAGAAGAGGCTGGAATTGGGAGAAAGCGTACTGCTCTAGCTATTTAAATATATATATCCAAAGGAAATATATTATATCTATTACAGGGCAGAAAGAGAAAGAGAGTTCTAGTCTTTTTCTGTTCTTATAAGGGCACTAATCCCACCATGGAGCTCCACCCTCATGAAATTATCTAAACCCAATTAGCTTCCAAAGGCCCCACCCACAGTACCAATCACCCTGGGGGTTAGGGCTTAAACATACAGGTTTTGGGGGACACAAATACTCAGTTCATGGCAATTTTTAAGCCACTATTAGTTGAATTCTTTCAGCCAAAAGAATTCTAACTCATATGTTAGAATTTCTTTAATCGTCTCTGTATAAATTGGGGAAAAACTTTTCACAGTCTTTGTTAATTTACATTTGCTTTTCTTACATTTATCTACATTTTCTTTTAAAAATGAGAGTATGAGTAGAAGACTCTGGTCCAGGTTTAGTCTGATAAGACAGAGAGCGAGAGCGGGGGGCGGGGGGGGGGCGGGGGAGAGGACGTTATCATTGATTTTAGATTTTATAGTTCTATTAATTCAGATTACAACTTCACAATTTTTTTCAGCAGCCTCAGCCCTCACTTGACTACAAATAAGTTCACAAGTGATTCTCTAGCATTTGCTAAGACTTGTCGGTCATGCAGTTACGCAGTTGGCTGCTGGGACCCAAGTGTATAATCTCAGTCCTATTAACCTTAGACCTACCTGATCTTTTTAAGATTTATCTTATTTTCCAGTATGCTCTAATATTCTTAAATTTTAATTTAAATGGTTCCAAATATGCAATCTCCCTGCCAGTCTCAGATGATCCACAGAACGTTTTGTTTTTATTTGTTTGTTTGTTTGTTTGTTTTAAATCAAGCCATTGTGGAAGACAGAGCCTTGTACTATGTCGTGTAATTTTTCCCTCAAGTTCTTAATGGCCCAGTCATACAACTGGTTACAAATTTAAATAACTGCACAAGATCCCCCTTTAGACTGTAATTACCTTTACAGCAGGAATCAGAACGTTCCATTTAACAGGTGTTGGACATTCAGAGCACCTGGTTTCTGATAGGGACCAACAAGATGTTTAATGCATTGACCTTCAACTCTGCCTGCAGATTCGCAGACCCTGTGAAGCCTGTATAAAATACCAGTGCCTCACCCTGGTCCAACTGAATCAAACTTTAAGTATTAGGCCCCCAAAGTGAAAGCATATGTCCATAGCACCTTTATTTGTAATAGACAAAACCTGGAAACAACTCAAATCTCCATCAACATGTGAAAAGATAAGCACACCGCGGCATCCACAGTCAATGGGATACTACTTAACAATAATAAGAAATGAACTGTCGGTACTGAAAATAACATACATGAATCTCAAAGTAATTATAGTGAAGAAGCTGGACAGAAAGAAGTATAGATCACGTGATTCTATTTAAATAAAATTCTAGAAAACACAAACTAATCTTTAGTGAAAGGAAGATCAGTGTTTGCTTGGAGTTGGGCACAACACTGAGTGGTGAAAAGGAAACATTGCAAAGGGGTACTAGGAAATTTGGGTGTTGGTGAATACCTGTATATATGTTCAGTATGTGGACGTGGTGATTATTACAGGGATACAGCCATATGTCAAAACTTACCAAATTGTACACTTGAAATATATATAGTTTATTGTCTGTCAATTAAAAAAAAAAACTGACACATGCTCTTTATCCCAAAGGATAAATGCATAAACACCAAAACTGTATTATCAAGTTATATTTCGATTATACAGAGCACATAGAGGCTTACAATCTTTTCATGTATTTCACTTAACCTTCATAACAGATCAGTGAGATTCTATAGTTCTAGTTTCCAATTCCGTCCCCCATTCTGAATCTCACAAATGTACATAAACTTGAAAATAAGAGATTACTCTGAGGACTACCTTTAACATCAGCATAAAATAGACCAAAGCAAAATCCCCATTCAGAGTCAGGAATGTTTCCAGGTAAAAACATTTTACTGTAATTTTAAAACATCAACTTTATTGAGGGAAAGACTTTCCCACTATTAAGGAAAGAATATGAATTATGAAGGATTTGGCCACCAATAGAAGCCTAGACAAAGGAGCATATTTGAGCTCTCCTATGTCAGTGACCACTAAGTACTACCCAGGAGAGAGCCCAAGCACTTGACTTATCCAATTTGTGACATATGTATCTTTGTTATGAGGATGGGTTCATGGATCTGAATATATTATACTTAAATATCAAGAATCAGATAATGAAATGTTCTGCATATTCAGAAAATACCCTTTTAATAATAACCTGGCTTCCCAAGGACCCTGCCTTTAGGGAGATAGCATTCTGGTCGGAGAACTCCAGTGCCCCTCGTAGTTAACAGTTTTCCTTTTAAATTAGGCATAAGCTTTCAGGAGTTACACCTCAATCTTTGAGTACATGGGTAATGTGAAACCTCTCCAGAAAGACTAGACATTCTCCTTGTCACTGAGCCTGTAAGATGGAGATGGAAAGTGGGACTTCGTAACACTGCTTATAACAGTAACACTCTGCGGGGACTTTGCCACAGCAGTATAACAGCCTTTTCTATGAAAAAATTCCTGGGCTATTTTCCTCCTGTTTTAGAACTTGGGTGATTAAGTGTTGTTACAGCCATTTTCACAGATGGAAATCTGAGGCTCACTGATGTTATTATTTCTTCCTCAAGTTCACCCAACTGTTAAAAAAAGATACAGCTTAGAATCTGTTAGGACGTCTGACTACAGTCCAAACCTTTCTTGATTACTTCCTGGTAATAAAAAGTGGTCAGTGTCAAGAGATTTAACTTCATGATACGTGCAGGCTCTCTGCAGGGGCAGGTGACTGGGTAATGGAGGTGGAGCAGGGAGAAAGCATTTCTTAAAATGCACCTACCAAACAAAGTAAAAGCATTTAAGTCTTAAATTATCAGTCTAAACCTTGCCTTTGCCACAGCAAAAGCACCCACTGCCAAGATTCAGCGTCATGGTATTTATCGACTTGCTCAGACTCAGTGGATCTCTGCTTTGATCCAGAAATAATGTGCGTGCATGTGCGTTCCATCTGTTCCATGTGTACAAACGGGTGTGACGAGGTGAGTTTTCGTGATTATCCTCAGACATTGTTGGTAATTGGAAATGATTTTACTTCAGCAGCAAATGCTAGCTGGAAGGTGATTGGGAATTAGTGCGGGCCTCACCCGCATGGGTAAGTCTCAAGGGCTGGGATTATCAAGCTTAGTTTAGCAGCCAGTTCCATTACAGTTCATTATATGTGACTAGATGTCTCAGGGGGCCTGGAGGGGCCCTGCTAAGGCATTCAGGAGATGCCAGCCTGCGTGGCTTGTGTGTGAAAAGTGGGAGGGAGGCAATTATTTTTTTTCTCATTGTGTTAAAGTTTAGGCAATTAAAAATGACAGAGCTAAGCTGCTGGTGGGATCAGTATGGTGATTGGTTATTCTTGCACATTTAAGGATGACAGCCTCACCTCAGACTGTCCTGTTCCCAAAAGGAAGAGTCAGCATTTACCTATCATGCTAAACAAAATGCTCTGCACAGATCTACAATTAATTAATTCACTGTCCAAGGAAGGGGAAGGACTGGCATTTTGTAAGGAAGTAGGAACTAGAACTTCAAAGTCTTTAGTAAAAGAATCAACTCTCAAATTAATTAGCATTTACAGTAAAATTAGGGTCTAGATTCCTTGAGGGCAAGAACTATATTTTCATTTGTGTATCATAGAAGAGTAACCAGTACCAAGTACATGCTCAATAAAGATCTGCAGTATTTCAGTGAAGCATGATTTCAAAAAGAAAGCCAAATCACAATTCAGGGTTGTAAATCTTTTGCTTCATGAATTTGTTTCAACACTGTCCAATATAGTACCACCTTCCTATAATTCAATAAACCACAGGTCTGTTTAATTTATAATACCAAGTTTATTCTGGGTGACTGTATTTATTTATATACATTTACTTGTATTATATATATTAATATATTTTCACATATTTGCCTATATAAATTTATATACTAATTTATAAATATTTATTTACATACTTATAAAGCAAGAGTGAAGCAGTGCAAATCAAAGAGAGAATCTGTCTTGTGAGTATCTCTTATGGTGGAAACAATTTCCAATTTCTTAAGAGGCCTGGAGAACTATGCGATAATTACAAACTAGTTGAATTAGTTTTATGTCTTTAAGGCCATTCTACTGGGCCTCTAGACTTAGATTTATTTAAATTTTCTTTCAAATATATAGTGATGGAAAGAGAATGGACTCTGGGTGGTGAACATATAATGCAACACATAGATGATGCACTGTACAATTATATACCTGGAACCTGTGTAATTCTTGTTAACCAATGTCACCCCAATAAAGTTAATGATAAAAAAAATTCTATAAAATATACAAACAAAATTTAGTTCTCTAGCCTTCTTAACTATTTGGCTAGGATTCTGTATACATAATCTGATTATTACATTTCTTAAAGATTTTTATTCTTATGTTTTATTTTTCATAACATTTTGATACCACAATTAAATGGATACTTTTTAATAATAATCCTTGCAAGGTAAGTTATTTTACTTGATCATTCTTCTCATATTTTTATATTCTTGAACTGATTATTATTATCAATTATTATATATGAGGGCTATTTGGGAAGTATCCAACCACGTAACATGAAAAATAGAGGCATTTATGGCTGGATTATTTTCTGGACAGCCTTTGTATGTGCTATATAATTAAAATACATGTTTAATTATATTGGGTCTATGCGATTCTAATATTTTGTTGTATTTCAAAGTGTTTCTAAATTAAGTCACTTATGAAGCCTTAATGATCATAAAATATATGTCCATATATGTTTACATCTTATATATTTAATATATAAATATATTTGATAATTACTTTAAAGTTTAATCTGTAAGATTTAATGATCTGAGCCTTGCTGTAATTTTGAAATTTGAAATCCCAAGGGCATGAAATATCTTATAGAGAATAAAGTGTATGACGAAACACTGACTTGTTTGTCGAGATTGCAGAGACAGAGAAAGTAAACAATTGGATCCTGTACTTGACAGTAGCTAATAGCTTTGAATATTTAAGTTTGAATTATTGAAAACTGAAGGGAATATATCAGGTATTTTTGTACATACATTTTCACCTGAAAGCAACACTTAATGGCTCTTAATTTTTCTCTGAATTAATCAATCAATCAATACATTTATCAATGCATTGGGGTATGTGGAAATCACTACGGTAGGCACACCATCAAGAAATAAAAGGTACGTTATCTGTTGTCTTTAGAGAACTAATGGTTGATTTGAAGAAAAAAAACTTTATGTAATGTAGTGTTTTTGTTTGTTTTGCACCACCACATAGAAAGTATGGTGGTAGGTGTTTTGCAGGCCATGAAAAAGATTGAAACACAGACTTGAACTGAAGAGGTTTATTGTCTAGTAGGGGGGATAAAACAGCATATAAACACTTTTAGTGATAAGAGTACAAAATTTATTACAGAAAAGCCCTAAAGAAAACATTATGAAATTCAAAGAACAAAGAGACTATTTGTAATATCAGGGGTTTCGGTGAGCAGATGGACTTTTAAATAAAGTTTGACAGACATAAAATATCAGTTGCTTTCTAGTCGCCTTCAATATTTCTAAGACACCATAGGGAGTTTGACACCTACTCTAATTCTCTTATAGTTATAATTCCAGATGGCTTAGGAGAGAAGGCAGGATAGAATGTGACATATGTGTGCATATGTATGTATGTGTACAAAAGGGAGAAATGTGACCTTATAGGATATTTATAGATGACACCTACTTTTGCAATCTCTTCCATGTCCATGACTTTAAATAACACACATAGACCAATGACTACCTGAACTGTATCTTTAGCTCAGACCTGTCCTCTGATTTCCTAGCCCAAAAAAAGCCAACTGCCTATTTAATACATTACTTAGGATACTTTAAAGGCACCCTCAAACTGAACATGTCTACAATTGAACTCTTGATCTTCCCCTCAATTCTGACATTAGTAGTCATTAATGCTGTTTCTGGATCTCTTCTTCCTGGTAGATTATACTTCTGTGTGTCCCTGAAGTTTGGTGTGGTCACCTGATTTGCTTTTGTCATGGAATATGAGCAGAAGTGACAAGTATCACTTCCAAGTATAAGTCTTTAAGCTGCTGTAAAATCTGTCATATTCCCTTCCCTCTTTCCAAAGAAATCACTAACATTTTAGATGGTAGAGACATCATGAACTTAGTTTCCTAAACGAGTATGCCATGGAACAGATGCCCTGTCTTACATACAATGGACATGTAGTGCAAATGAGAAATAAACCACAGTTTTTCTTTTTTACAACTTTTTTGAGATACATTTCACATGTCACAAAATTAATTCAGCAGTTTTTAGTGTATTCAGAGTTGTGCAATCATCACCATGATGTAATTTTAGAACATTTTCAATACCTCCAAAAGAAGCTCAGTACACAACTGCAGTCATTTCCCATCCTCACTTACCCCAAGCCTATACCTCCAGCTACAGGCGAACACCTACTTATATTCTGTCTTTTAACCTCTGCTGTTTACATCAGTAATAATTTGAGAATGCTAGTTTCTGAAGCATAACTCAGCTGATAACATTCATTGGTCTTCTAGTGCTCTCTACCTTGATATGTAGCACCCATCATCATAAGAATCAGAAACTTAGAAGTTATTCTTGACATTCTGCTCTACCTCATTTCCCACATTCAGCTAATCAACAGCTCCTCTGACTTCTACTTTTTTGATATTAATATTTCTCAAATCTATTTCTTTCCATATCCATTGCTACCACTATGCTTCAAGATACTACCATCTCTTTCCTACACTTTGCTAGTATTTCCAAGTTTCTGATACTCATTAAACTTCAGAATTTGTAATAAGAAATCACAATTCCTTGGAATTCTTTGGAAATTCTGATATCATATACTATTCCATATCTTTCATAACAATTTATGCTTTTCTGGTGAGAAAGTCATAATAAATTTTAATAATATTTACATGTACTTAAAGTAATAAATGACTATAATAATAAAGTATGAATTTTTCTGTGACCGGATTATTTTAAAAGTTTCAGAGATTTTTTAATAAAAATGTAATAGTAATTGTATAATTTATGATTATCATGAATCAACATATTGTGACAAGATTTTATGCTTAATAAATATAAAAGTCACCTCCGCCTAATAAAGACATTCGGTAACAAAACATTAAATAAAAGAAATATTAATATAAAATAAATGTCAAATAAAAATTATTTTAAAATTAAAATATGAAACTCCACATATTTAATGATTAAAAGTTATTCTTAAAAAAAAAAATTAAACACACACAAGGCATTAGTTGCCCTAACAGCCTTGCAGATGTAGAAATATGTCTTAAATTGTTCACTGGCAGTCAAATTTTGAAGAGTCCAAAACTATTTATAAGCTGAGCACTAAGGTACATATTGCTCCATATAAGTTCATTTTATTTTCTTATCAATAAAAATATTCTGTCTGCTTGCCCCAATTATAATTTTGCCATGAAATCCATATTGCTTTTGCTAATTTAGATTTTAGATCAGTTACTAATTTTGTGTGGATGTGTCTACAACATCCTCCTCTCTTTGCATTTCCTTTGTTAAAGTGTTTACATTCAACTGTAGCCCATAGGAAATATTCAAATACTAGAAAATACCAGTGAATAATTTATTAAAAAGTATTAAAATAACAATTTAGGATTTTCTAGCAAGCTTAGTAACACTACTCAGAATCAGGTGCCAAAATTGCCAAATTAAGGATTTTGCATCCAAAAGTTGTTATTTTTGGAACATCAAATATAGGATTTGTATAAAATACACTATGTGAATAAATTTATTAATTGATTTTATTTGTAACAACTTACCCTTCTCATCACAAGGGGCCATAGTTACACATTTGCAATGCAACAAGAACTATAAGTAAGACTGACTGATTAGATCAGTGACCACTTCTCTCCTATGTCCTCTTGTCTGTCTTAGAAATACTGACCTTAGCCTTTCACTCTGTATGTTCCTGTCAGCTCCTGCTCTGGTTTGTCACTTGATGTCAGTGGATTTCTTCAACCAGTAGTCTCTATGTGGATTGCAGAGATTTAATTCTCACTGAAAGATTATATTACTTTTTCCTGTTTTTCTGAACTCTTACTGATTTTTCTTGGGATTCAGAAAAACAAATTTCATGAGAAATGTGGGAAAGAATTTTCATATGGAAATCCTAACCCTTACAATAATCTCCCTGCATCCAGTCAGCTCTTCTTTCATATTTTATTGAATTTAGTTACTTTCTAAAAACACAAATGTGATGAGGTTTTCCCTGTGTTGGCATGTCTTTAATGGCTTTCTCACTGCTCTTAGATAAAAACCACATCTTTAAAATTGTCTTTAAGGCATCTGCAAACCTCTCTGTCCTCTTCCTATAAGATTCTTCCTCTTTGCTTCTGTGTTATGCTTGAACTATACAGGTCTCCCTTTAATACCATGCACTTCTCATCATGGGACTTTTGTTTTTCTGTTTCCTGCAGAAGGACCTACATTTAGAGGTGATAGAGAATGGGTGCAGATGGCGTAGGACCTTGTAGGCTATTGTTACTTCTTTGGCTTTTACTCTGAGTGAGATATGAAACCATTGGAGGGTTTAGAGCAGAGTTGTGACATGACCTGACTTATATTTTAACAGGATAAAGGTGTCTTTGTTGAGAATAAATGGTAGTAAGAAAAGGAGAAGCAGGGGGATTAGGAGGCTGCTGTAGTAATCTCACAGTTCATGGTTAATGGTGCAAAGATCAGTATGGTAGCTAGCTGGCAAAGAAACAGTCTTAAGTCAAGGGCACAAGGTACTTCTTGATTTTTGTTGATGAAGGCTTCAGTGTTAACAGAGGTACAACTTGAGTACATGAGGTTTCCACTTGATCCATAGTAATAGATTCTCAAAAAAGAGCAGTTGAGCTCCAAGACTGTTTGCCCCTTTTTGAGTTCTGTTGCAAGTACCGAGGCTAGCCAAGAGGTGGCTTTACTTAATATGAGATACAAATATGCATTTGTATAAATGTAGTAAGATGATTTGCAAGAAAATTGCTGAACATACATTCTGTTACCCTGTGTTGACCAAAAAACACTACTTTGTTAAATTATCTTTTTTTTTTTTTTTTTTTTTGCAGGGTGGGGGTGAGGAAAACAATTAGGACATTGGGTCCTGAGCAAAACCTCCTCTCTTTGGTGCTGGCTGGTGACATTACACAGGAGCAGGACAGGTTTAAAATATCATTCTAGCCATCTTCTCTTAAACTACTTTGTGTGATCATCATATATATTAATGTAACTTTCTATAGCTTTCAGATTTCTTTTTTTCAGATGTTTCTTGTGTAGGAAAATGATCATAACCATCTTAAAATGAGGATGAGGTATATTCGTAAAAACCACCTCATCTTTGGTTTAGGGTAAAACTTCAGATTATTCCAGAGACATGGTGATGTCACCATATAGCTTTTAAAATGAGGACCAAAGATTGTTTAAAGTGTTGGCTCTTCCAAGTCAACAAACTTAGCTGAATGCTCTAATCTCTCATAAGACTCAGGAACCTAGTGTTAAGGTAGGTTCAAACCCTGATACTATCACTTCTTTTGAATTACCTTATGCAAGCCACTTAGTGTTTCTGAGTCTTGGTCATTATTTGTAACATATAATGGCATCTCCTTCATAGGTTTATTTGAGGATTACAAGACACACTAAATGTGAAATTAACTAGGACAAAGAAAGTATTCAACAAAGTTGGATAGTATATGTGGGATGAAGTCAGTCTGGCCATGTTGTGTCAAAGAAGACATAATAAAAAGGATCAGCTCAGAATTTAGGAGACCTACAAAAATCATGAGAGGAATAGAAAAAGATATGGGAATACTTAATTCTGGGATTTCACAGCCAGTCACTTCCTGGAGGGTTGACAGCGTGCAGGCAGACAGTAAGAGAGGAAGTGGGATTGGCAGCAAGTTTGTGAGGAGCATATGAGGGCACCCTCCTAAAATAAATACTTCTCATTGACAATAAAAATTAATAGTAATTACAGCTAATAGTTACATATGAAGACTAGTTTCATTTTGTAATTTTCCCATTTCACATGTGTTATTGCCCTCATTTTACAGACTTCTATAGAAAAGCCAGACAATGTGTTCAAGGTCACTCAGGAAAAGACAGTAGAGCTCAGTGTAGAATTTAAGAAGAGCTTATACTTTTTCTTTCAGAATTAATTTTTTTTAAATGACATTAAAAGGAGAAGAATGTAAAGATGTTGCTTGACAACTGAATAAACACTGTGGTTCAGGAATACACAAACATTTCTTATACAACAGTAACTGAAAATATGTTAAGAGCACAAGGCCACCTTTAGCTGGCAGCAGAACAACAACAAAAATCATTTAGAAAAAGGGTACAGGACCATCAAGGCCTGTATGATGATTAACACTTATTTGCCTCTTCCTAAAGAATAGAGCAGTAAGAGAAAAAAAGCTTACAGTGAGTGGAATTGTATCTTATTCACAATCAAATAAAATGTTTCGGGCCTAAAGCCAAAAAAAACAAAAATTCTCTGATTGAATTTTTTCAGTTGCCTAAAATTAACTTGCTCAATGATATATTTCCCTGTATTTTTCCTCATCTAAAAATAATCTCTATGTTCTTTTTTTTTTTTATATAAGAGTGGAACCTTCATGAATGGGATTATTGCTTTTATTTTTTTATTTTTTATTATTATTATTTTTTTATGTGGGTAGTTCCATGGCTGAGAATCGAACCCAGGCCGCAGCACTGACAGCACCAAAGCCTAAGCCACTACACCACCAGGGAGCTCCCGTCTATGTTCTTTTGAAGTCCATAAATTTCACAACTTTATTCAATTTCTTAGTTAAGGGGTGGGGGATGGCAGAAGAGAGACTTTAACTTTTAGTAGAAAATTTCTGTTTCATCAGAAACATAAAATACCATGTCTTGCCTTAGTAGTTTTTCATATGAAATAGTTATCTCTTTGTACTTGATGCTGAACACATCAGTAAAAACAGATTTCAAAAGACCATTTCAGGTCTGACAAAGGTAGTAGGATCATAAATATGAAAGACATAACATCTACTCTCAGAATCATAATCTTAGATTGAAAAAAAGTCTTAAACACATTTAAATATTAGAAACCAATGAGAATTTCTATTGAAAATTATCAAAATTCATTATCTTGAATGATGTGTTTAGTTTGGCTATTCTAATAGTCAGTTTGGTATGTGGAATACTTGATTGTGTTGCATAATTAGTGGATTAACAACATCAAATTTATTAAATTTTACAAACATTTTAAATAGGGGTTTAAAGTAATCTAAATATATTAATGGCAATAGCATTATTACTTAGGTACAAAACAAATTTATCATGTGAAATCCTAGATCTTGGGGTGTTCTCAAATTCTTGTCAGTTTGTCAAAATAGCTTACCCTTTACAGGATGTAATATAACCTTATCAAGCTACAGAAAATTGAGAAAGAAATAAAATATGTTCATAGGATTTCCATTACTAAAGCAAGATTAAAGTGTGTTAATGTCACCAGGTTAATTGAGAATTTTTAGTAATAAGAAAATGGGTGCTTTTAAAATTCTGACACCATTGAAAATAAAGATTTATCAGATGCTGATTCAACAATACAGAATAATATTAATGTGACAAGTTTTATAATCTAATGCCACTGTATTATTTTGTGTAAATCATTTAAGTTCTTTGGAACTCAATGTCTGCATATGTAAAAGACATTTGGATTGAATTAATTTTCTCAGACCATGAAGGCACATAATAATAGTAAATACTGCGAGTGCCTCAAAAATGCATACACATTTTAAGAGATCTCAACATTGTTCAAGCAGCAGTTTGCCATAACCAGAAGTGTCTGGATGCTAATGGTAACCACCTTGAGCACCTCTTGTTAAGTGCAGAAGTCAAACATGACTTGTATTCATCTTTTGTTATCAGTATATATTGAACATTACAATTTTAATACAATTTTTTCCTTTCTTAAAATATGTATACATTTTTTTGGCATCCTCTGTATTTACTGGACATTAGGTGTCAGGAATTGTTCTAAGTTTGTTTATGTATATAAATTCATCAAGTCTTTAAAACAAGTATGGGGTAGTTACTAATATTGCCATTTCTGGTTTTAGAGATTCTAAAACTGAGGCATAGAGAGTTTCAATAACTTGCTTAAGATTTCATAGATATTTAATGGCAAAACTGGGATTTGAAGTCAGGCCATCTACCAGAGTCCATAGTCTTAACCAGGATGCTATACTGCTTGTTTTTCAAATGACATGTGCTACCAATCCTCTGCCCTCCCTTACTTGAGATCACTACCTATGGTGGGGCAGAACAATGCCCCCTATAGAAGACATCTAAATTCTAATCCTTGAAATTCAGAAAAGAGACTTTGCAGGTGTGATTAAGGTAAGGACCTTTATTAAAATGGATAGATTATCCTGGATTATCTGGGTGGCCTAATGTAATCACAGGGGCCCTTATAAGAGGGACACAAGACTGTCAGAGTCAGAGAAGGTGAGGTCCAAGTGATGCAATTACCAGAAGAGGGAGACAAGCCAAGGAATGCAGGTGGCGCGGCATCTAGAAGCTCGGAAAGGCAGGGAAAATACTCTCCCCTATAGTCTCCAGAATGAATGCAGCACTGTCAGCATCTTGATTTTAGCTCTATGAGACTCATTTCAGACTTTCAACATATAAAACTATATAAGGTAATATATTTGTGTTGTTTTAAGACACAAAATTTGTGGTAATATTTTATAGCAGCCATAGGAAAATAATATACTACCATGGTGAGTTTGTGTTGATGATCAGCATGTTTCTTAGGTATGCTGAGTTAAAGAAAGGTCATAAACCTCTAAGGTCTATTGAGTTCTGAGACCATACACATATCTATTATACATATTTTGTAGCTATATGTGGTAAATTACTGTCTTATTAACTTTGAAGATGATGCTTTGCAATGGCTCTGATAAAAAGCAACAGATTCCATTATCTGTATAAGACAGTATCAGGAGCTAACAATAAAATTAAAGTGATATATAGGTCAATATTTTTATGTTGCTTTATATCTTCTCCAAAATTATTTATTTTTTTATGGAATCAGCCCAGGCTGATTCTTTTTTTTTGCTTTTTAGTATGTGGGCAGCTCCCTGGCTGGGAATCGAACCCAGGCCGCAGCGCTGACAGCGCCAGCGCCAAAGCCTTAAGCCACTACACCACCAGGGAACTCTCTAGAACTGTTCTTATGACAATATTTAGCTGCCATAACTGATTTTGATATTGTCTTATATTATGTACATTGCACGCAAACAATTTTTTGCATTTACCTTCAGGGATATCAGAAGCAGGTTCTGAAACAAATAATTGGCCAACACTTTAAGAAGCTCTTGCTCAGGAGCATGTATGTCACAGTATTTTATAATGCTTTACACAATGCTGAAATATAATTTATAGGGTATCATGGCTAGAAGCTAAATCTCAGTGGAGCTTTCTAAAAATTTTCTAACATCTAAAGATTTCTAGTCCATGTGGAAAAGTGGATTCCACTTCCTAAAGAGGATATGATAAGTGTGTGAGTATAACAGGTTGCTTCTGTACCTCAGATGGTTTTGCCTAAAACTTATTACTGTGCAAACTGAAAATGATTGTATGCATTTTACAAAAACACTGTTTTGTCCTGAAGTGGCATCTTTCATCAGCTCTATGAGGTTAGGAAGTTCATTTTGATGGGTTAGCCATTGTTTTTGAAGCACAGACTTAAAAAGTGCATGTTGCATAATTACAAAGCAGCACAAGACTGATTCAAAAGAAAAAATCAAAGAAAGGGAATGAGTACGTCTTCTCAACAATCTGCTCCGACAAACAAGGCATGAATGTAAGAGCAAGATGAAGAACCATGGTGCATGTAAACAAGCATACCATAGTGTGACCTGACTGTGAGCATGAGCCCGGAAGACGGTCAAGAAGAAGAGCAACGTGAGGCTCCATGAGCCTGAAAAGGCCCCTGGTAAAGGCAAATCTTGACTGACTAGGCCTTGGGGTGAATGCAAGATTGAGATAGTTTGATGTCAGAAAGAAGAAAATCTCAGTCTGAGAAGGATGAGGAAACTAATAGTTCATTTATTGGTTCAAAAACCAATGAAAGATCCTATAGTGCTAACAATACAGCAGTTAGCAAAGCAATAAAATAAAAAATCACTACCCTCACAGTTTACATTCCATAAAAATGAGCAAACTGAATGGTTTGGTTTGTTAGATGATGATAAGAGCTATGGGGAAAATACAGCAGAAAAGATCACAGGGGACTATTGGGGGAATAGCTTTAAATAAGGTAACTTGGGTAGGTCTCCTTTAAAATGTGACATCTGAGTAAGATCTGAGGAAGTGAGGGGACCAATCACAGGGTTTTAAGAACAGAGTATCCAGGCAGCATAGTCAGACCCTGAGGGTATGTTTGAACAAGAGTGGGCAGGGAAATGCAGCTGGAGCCAGATGAAAGAAAGGGATAGCTAGAGCAGATGAGATCAAGTAAGTGAAAAAAGTAGGACCACACGGGTCACTTTAAGGATTCATTACTCCCAGGGAGAGAGGAAGGCCCTGGAGAGTTAAAATAGAGGAAGGATAGAAAAGGGTGTATGTTTAACAAGACTATGATGATGTGCTGAGAATGGACTGCTGAGGGCAAGAATGGGAGAGGACCCATTGAGTGGTGGAAAGTTAGTCAGCAGCTGTAATAATGCAGGAGACAGGAAGTGGTGGTCATTGTGGGGCTTGTGAAATGTCAAATTTTGTAGGCAGAAGTAGCACATTTTGCTGATGGATCAAAAGGGGGGGGGCAGAGGAAAAAAATAAGAGAGGGAGAAAAAGAAAGGAAGGAAGAATATGAATGAGAATGAATTCTGAGCAGGTTGAGAGATGGAGTTGCTATGAAATGAAATGGAGAAGATTATAAGAAGAGTCAGGTTTGAGGTAAAGATCAAATGCTTAGTTCAGGGCAAGTTAAGCTGATGATACCTATTAGACATTCAAGTGGAGATATGGTTGACGCTGAGTCCAGAGTTGAGGGTGAGTTATCTAAGGGATATATAGTCTGGTATTTTTAAGTATTAAAAGCCTTGGGGACTGCGTGTAGACTAAAAAGAAGTTCAAATCATGGACTCTAGGGCTCTAATGCTTTGGCCTTGGAAAGATGAGGAAAAAGTGGTACATGAGCTTGAAAGCAAGCAGCTAGTTATACATAAGAGTAAAGCCAAGAGGGTGTGATGTCTTGCAAGCTAAAGGAAAAACTGTTTCAAGGAATAAAGAGTGATCAACTATGCCTGATGTCAACTATGCCTAATGAGGACTGAGATTTCTTCATGAGACTGAATTATGTAGAGTTTATTGGTACCTGAATGCCTTGGCAAATTCTGATAATATGAATGCAGTCATTATTTCCCTATGTCCTATCTCCCTAGGGTTACAACAAGGTTTCAATACCAACTATAAAATAGTTTTAGGCTTTTGGTGGTTTAAAAATATGAATATCAATCGGAATTCTCTGATGTACTTTCCTTCAAAACATGGGGCTTAATACCTTTTGTCTTGAGTGTGGTCTGGACTTATGGGCTTGCTTCCAATGTATGTGACAGAAGCATGTGATGTCAAGTAGGATGAAAAATATTGTGGCTTCCTCCTAGAATCAACTACAACTTCATGAGGTCATGTGAGCCAGAACTACACAGCTAAAGACATTCCCAAGTTCATGAGTCACAGTAACTGTGAGGTAATAAATGTTTATTGCTTTAAATTTTGAAATAACGTGTTATGCGGAAACAGATAACTAATACAGATTTTAGTACTCGGAAGTGAGGTGCTGTCATAACAAATGACCAAAAGTGTGGAGTGACTTTGGAACCTAATAATGTGCAAAAGCTGGAAAGACTTTAAAGAGAGGGTTAGTGAAAGCATATGTGCTTTGAACAGACTGTTAGCAGAAGCTGGGACTTTTGAGAAGACTGCCAGTGGAGCTCAAAAGGAAGTGGGGACTATCTTATTTGGAAACTGAAAGGAAGGGGTGATCCTTGTTACATAGTGGTAGGCAAGTTAGCAACATCGTCACCTGCAATAATGTGGGAAGTAGACAATGACTTCATGAACTGAGTGAATAAGCTAAGGTAATTTCCCCACAGAATGATGAAGGTGCTGCTTGGTTTCTTCCTACCTATAGTAAAACGTGAGTGGAGAGAGATACGAGCTTACGGACAATCTGCTAAACCAAAGGAGGCTTTAAAATTTTCCAGTCTCTCGATGGTAAAAGATGATAAAATTAAGAAATACTCTCTGTCCAAATATCAAATCAAGATTTCTGTCTACAATGAAGGTAAGGGTGTGGCTATAAAATCTCTTGTTAAGACTTCAGAAGGATCAATGGTGCTGCTTCAGAATACTATTTAGTAAGAAAAAAGGGCTCTCCCAAGATCCATATGTCTCAGTGCTTTCTTTAGTAAAACAATATGGCTTTAAGAAGCTTAAGGACATTGTCCCTCACCAGAAGCCCTGCACAGAGAAGAGCTTATCTTGATTTAAGGTGTAGATTTATCTAATGAATTGAAGCCCAATAACATTCACCGGAGACCTGCAAAGTTTTAGAAAAAGAATTACATTAGCAGAAACACTGTTTAAACTGAAAGGGACAACAACAATACTAAATAAAAAGAGGCTTTTGTACTTTCCCCTCCCCCAGTTCTACTGGCAGAAATAAGGCTCAGAAAACTACTGAATTTTCATGTACTTTTCATAAAACACATGTTATCTTTCATGTTACCTTTCATGAAAGAGAAAGGATGACTCAGAGGGGCCAAGAACCATGAAGAATTATTTCCAGGTCTTGAGTCCTAATCAAGTAACTGCCAACTTGTGTTAGATTGGATTTCAGAATTGGTACAAACCAGGGATTCCAGTGTATCTTCTATGTCCACAGCGAATATCTTGTGCCTATTCCACCACTGAATGTAGGACATGGGGAGGAAGCAATAACTTGTCTGTTTAGTCCACAGGTCTTTAGGTCAGGAGGAACTACACTCAAGGATCTGTACTTAAGGGACTACATCTCAGAAGCTTCATTCACATATTAATGTCAATTATATAACAACATTCTGGACTTCAAGCTAATACTGTGTTGGGGTTCTTTTAGAAGGTGGATATATTTTTGCATGTGGGACAAATAAAAATAAACTGTGGCCAGAATATAAAATGGCCAGAAATTCTTTAAGATGTAGAGCTTAATACTCCTCATCTTGAGTGTAGGGCTGAACTCATCTCTAATGAAAACAGTTAGGTGGAAGTGACAGAGCATAGCCTCTGTGACGAGGTCATAAAAGGTGTTGTAGCTTCTTGCTTTTACTCTTGAATTGCTTGCCTGGGGAAAGCTTACTGCCATATCACAAGGACATTCAAGCAGCTTTATGGAGTGAGAACTGAGGCCTCCAGGTGAGCACCACTGAGTGAACTTAGAAACAGATCATCCAGCTCTAAATAAGACTTCAGATGGCAGAAGCCCCAACTGATATTTTCACTTATATCTCATGAAGGACCCCTGAGCCAGAACCACTCATATTGATGGTCCACGAAACAGTAGAATAACAAACGTTTGTTATTTTTATGCCACAAGTTTTGGGGCAAATTCTTACACACCAACAGGTAACCAATATAAGACCTTCTAGCAGAATTACTGTAAACCAAGTTCCTAAATTCTCCTTCAGGGGTATGTGCATGTGTGGGAGGGGAATGGGGCAAAATTCCAGGGTTCATGAATAATGCTACTTCTCTTGTTTCCATCTCTATTTCCTCTTCTGGTCACTTGAGGCCTTATTTTCTGCTATACTCCATATGCTACAGTTCTATAATATTCTTTCATATTGTGTCAACTCTCATCATGCTCATCTAGAGGTTCTTCCAGAGATTTTCAGTCAAGATGAAAGAATATTATAGAACTCCTCTCACAAGCATACCAAAATTACATGTAAACTACAGAACAACCACCATTGAATATTGCCTGAAGTCTAGCTGAACAGAAGTTCTACAACCACAGACATTCAGAAGAAGCCACATTGAGACACAGAATGAGCTGGAAGAAGGCATAGAGACATGGAACCAGTTGGTCACACATCCCAGAGTGGCAGTTAAAAACTGGGAGGAATATCTTGGTTAAGAAGTTCCCCTCAGAGAGCGAGGAGTCCCAGGCTCACACCAGGCTCCCCAGCCCAGGGTTCCAGTGTCTGGAAGAGACCTCCCACAACTTCATCTGTGAAAACCAATGGAGATTGTGGTTCAGGGTGACAGGGGACGGCTGGAGTCCCTGGCATTACTCTTAAAGAGACTGTGCATGGACTTACTTGCTGGCAGACTCACATGCTCTGAGTTCTAGCACTGGAACAGCAGCTCGAAAGGTGCCAGGGACATATAGGGAGGAACTGAATTGTCTAGCTGCAGGGTAATGCTGGAGGGGCAGCTGGGCAGCTTTATTCCAGAAAAAAATGCTGTCAGAAGCCATCACTTATTTGTTGATCCCTCTCCCTTCCCACCATGCAGAGGCAGGCTGCCATCATATCTGAGTCTCCAGCAACCTGACTAATACTGTTGACACCACACTGGTGATTTCCTGAGACCCCACCCCACCCAACCTCAGAGTCCATCCAAGCCACTTCCAGTGGCCTTTCCATACAAATGGCCTGTCTTGGATCATGCTTCAGACTCTCCTAAAATCTCTCAAAGGTTTGCATATCCCAAACAAGCAGCATCTTACCTTGGCAGGCTCCATATGTCTTGCTAAGCAGCCCTAAGCCCAGCATTGGTGACAGCTGTTCTCGGTTTCCAGCTTATCCTCTCCCAGGCATCTCCAAGCCCAGCACAGATAGCAGCCATCCGTGGATTGCTTTTTGGCTCATGCTAGGTGGCCCAATACAGGACACAGGCTGCTGCTGAACTTGGCCTGTGGTTGGGCCCCTCCCAGGAGGCCCTGGGGTTACCATGCCCAGTACCTGGCTTCAGACCAAGCTGGATCATCACCTGGCTGCCTCCAAGGAGGACACATTAAAAGGGCAGACTTGGGAGGCACCAGAGCCCTGCTAAACCAAATCCTGTTTCATAGGGCTAGCCCCTGCACAATAATTCCTCCACTGTACTCACAGCTAGTTCCCACAACCAATCAACCTGAGAGTCAATCCCTCTCACTGATGGGTAAACAGCAACCAAGGCTCAACTAAAAGAAGAGGCATACACAACCCACACAAGGAACACACCTGAAGCATCTGGTTCAGGTGACCAGGGTGACTGTGACACTGGACCCCACAGGACACCTACTACATAAGGCCATTCTACTAAGACCAAGAGACACAGCAACCCTATCTAATACATAGGAACAAACACAAGGATGCATTCAAAAAGGGGAGAGAAATAAACATATCCCAAATGAAATAAAAGAACAAAGCTCCAGAAAAAGAACTAAGCAAAATAGACACAAGCAATTTATCAGATACACTGCTCCAAACACTGGTTAGAAGGATGCTCAATGAACTTAGGGAAAGAACAGATAACTCAGTGAGAACTATAATAAAGACATAGGAAACAAAAATGAAGATAGAAAACTAAAAACGAACCAGTCAGAAATGAAGAATAGAATAACTAACATAAAGAATACATTAGAGGAAATTAACAGATTAAATGAAACAGAGGATCAATCAGCTATTTAGAAGGTAAGGTAGCAGAAAACACAAGAATCAGAACAACAAAAATTTAAAAAGAATCCAAAGAGTTGAGAATAATTTAAGGGGCTTTTGGGACAACATCAAGCATAACAACATTCACATGATAGGGGTAGCAGAAGGAGAAGACAGAGAGCTGGGGAGTGAAAATCTATTTGGAAAAATAATGACAGAAAACTTTCCTAACTTGGTGAAGGAAATAAACATGTGAGGCCAGGAAGCACAGAGAGTCCCAACCAAGATAAATCCAAAGAGGCCCACACCAAGACACATCATAATTCAAATGCCAAAGGTTAAAGACAATCAGCAAATTGTAAAAGCAGAAAGAAAAGTAAGTCCTCCCATAAGACTGTCAGCTGATTTCTCAACAGAAATTTGGCAAGCCAGAAAGAATTAGCATGAATTATTTAAAATAATAAAACGCAAGGACCTATAACCAAGATTATTGTACCCAGAAAAGCTATTATTTAGAATCAAAGGATAGATAAAGAGCTTCCCAGACAAGAAAAAAACTAAAGGAGTTTATGACAGCCAAACCAGTATTACAGGAAATGTTAGGGGGAATTTCTTTAAGAAGACAAAAAAGAAAAAAAAAAGATTAAAAATATGAATAAAAAAAATATATATATTTTTTTACTTTAAATGAAAATTGAATAAATGCTCCAGTCAAAAGACAGGACAACTGAATGGATAAGAAAACACCCTTACATATGCTGCCTAGAAGACACTCACTTCAAATTGAAAGGCACACATACACTGAAAGTAAAGGGATGAGAAAAAGGTTTTTCATGAAAATGGAAGCAAACAAAAAGCTGGGGTAGCAATACTTATACCCCCCAAAATAGACTTTTAAACAAAGGTTTTAACAAGAGACAAGGACCCAGTAATCCCACTTCTAGGTATTTATTTCAAGAAACCCAAAACACTACTTCAAGGGGACATGTGCATTCGTATACTCACTGCAGCATTATTTACAATAGCCAAGAAATGGAGTAAACCTGGTTGTCCATCGGTGTATGCATGGATAAAGAGTAGGTGGTATATATGTAAAATGGAATATTACTCAGCTATAAAAAATAAAATCTTGCCATCTGCAACAACATGGATGGACTTGGAGGGTACTGTGCTGAGTGAAATAAATCAGACAGAGAAAGATAGATGTGATGTGATTTCGCCTATATGAGGAAGCTAAAGAACAAAATAAATAAACAGAAACAAACTCATACATATAGAAAACATTTTGACAGCTGGCATCTGGGAGGGGGTCAGGGGAGTGGGTAAAAAAGTAGAAGGGATTAAGAAGTACAAATTGACATTACAAAATATTCATGGGAATGTAATGTATAGGATGGGGAATATAATCAATAATATGATAATAACTATGTATGGTGTCAGGTAAGTACATGTACTAGATTTACTGGAGTGATCGCATTGTAAGCTATATAAATCTCTCATCACTAATACAATATTGCCTGTCAATTATAATAGAAAGAAAACCAATTATTTTTAAAAAACAATAAAAGAGCTTTCAAATCATTAAAAAAAATAATAGACAGGTTCTTCCTCCTCACCTGTCTATTAAAGCAACAAAAAAGATTTTTTTGTACATATTTAGTCTAGCATGGCCTCTAAGAATATCACTCTTTTATTCGCCTGCTTTAGGTTTCAGTGCATCCTGTCTTAGGAAGCTAATAGTTGTTCCTGAGGGGCATTGCTGGAAGACAGTCTGAGAGATGCACACCCCGGAGTACTTAACATTCTCTCTAACCTCTGACTACTGACCATATCCGAGAACAAGTGTCTGTGTATCTTCTCCCTCTGAGTAGTCCAATTAAGCTTGTGTTATCTACAAGTTTAAGACAAGTACAAGATGACTAAGATGATATAGAGTTTTTTAAGATTAAGAACATAAAAAGTGGATAATGATAGGATAAAAAAACCTTACTAGATAATTTCTTCATAAAGTACATAAAGTTTATCACTACCATAAGTGGTTATTTATAATGATATGAAATGTCCTTTCTTAATAGACACTGTCCCAAAGGGATCAGTAGGGTGAAAGGCACACACAGTTTCTTGAAAGCTCTTTAATACAATCTCCAAGCAGTAAGAAAATGACAATCTCTTAATTCTCTTAAACAAATTGATCAAAAGTGACTCCTTATACAGATATGGTCAAACCTTGAAGAATCTGATTGTGCCACCCTCACCACTAAGGATTACATTAGGGGTTGAAATTATACCACAAGCAGTCACATACAGAGGCTGCCCAGAAGTCTGTGAGGGGGCATGGCATGAGAAGTCTACTCAGTACAAATAGTCTACACTAGACTGTAACTAAACTTTCTAAGAGGATCTAACTTATCACTTATTTCTGAGATACAAAGAAGGATCATTGAGTGCTAAAGAAAGGCACAGACTCAGAAAGAGAGTTGAAAGAGGAATTGTGGACTATGTTGAACAGCACCTGAGAACAACAGAGTAGAAGCAGATACTGTGGGGATAACTGTGGCTTCAGGTGTTTCTGAAAGTTCCAGGGCTCTATGAGGCTTCACTGCACTACCCATGAGATTGACTCCCCTCCTCTCATACTTTGCATGAGGCTTTACCCTGAATTCCTATCACTAGAGAGAAAATGATTATTTGGTTCTTTTAGATGACATGAATTTAAGCACAGCAGTCTCAGTTCTTAGGGCCAGCTATTAACCTCATTATGTTTGGCTGGTCTTCCCACGAGCTCCCTCGGGTCCTCATAAAAATGACCACTGGCTAGCCAGTCTCTTCCACCTCCATGTCCAAATAATAACAATGGATGCCATTTTGAATGAGGCATCATTTTTAACATATATTATTGACCTGAGAGTTTCATTCACTGAGTCAATGAATACAAATTTTAGGACTTATGATTAGCATCTTAAAAATGAGGAAATCGAAGCTTCTAAGATTAAGAACTGCATTAAGGTCATACAGTATTTATTAACTGACAGATCTGGGATTCAAACCAGGAATTAACTGGCTCCAAAGTTCCATCCACTAATCCAGAAGTTTCCAAACCTGGCTCCAGACGAGTTTATTCATTCAGCTAGTAAACACTGAGTAACCAATGTGTGCCAGTCACTTGTCTAGACACTGCAGATGTAGCAGTGATATAAAAATCAGATGGGGCTATATCCTATAAGTTGGAACAGACAACAAATAAAATGGTTAACTGAGGGGCTTAAAAACAAAGATTCTCAGGTGTTAGCTCCCAAGATCACATTTTTGTAAGGCAAGGGGTTGGGCTATGGAATTTATATTTTTATCAAGGATTCCAGGTACCATTTTGATACTTAGTCTAGACTTGACTCCACTGTAGAGGAGAATGCTGACTCCTAAACATGTTTAAATTCATCATGGTCATGCTTTTTAAGTCCTCATTCCTGACTACATCTTACACAATATTTTCTTAGTTATATTTTAGGAGAAATGATACGATTCTCTTAAAATTAGAGATTAACCTTGGGAAGTACAAGACCATTGAGTCCTGCAATGAACACTTTTTAAAATTTCTGATGAGGACTGGAAAGAGATGAGAGAACCCAGCAAGTCCACTAACAAGGAAAACACTGATTTTAAAGGTATAATCATGGAGTTTTTACTAAAGAATCTCTATTTGGGTTATTAATTATTACTTCATAAGATTGAGTTTTATAGATACAATACCTAAAGAAGAAATGATGATATTTGGAAGCCTGATCTTGGAAACTCTAATAAATCTCTAGAAAGGACACAGGATGAGAGGAGAGAGGGGTTAGAATCCACTTACTAGGATGGAAGGCATGTTGGAGGGGAGCAGAACAAGTGGGAACATTTGTTAGAGGCCACCGGATGCTGACATGTGCTTTGATTTAACATGGGAAGTAATACAGAGGTATTTCATCCCAAGCTGGGAAAGAGGAAATAGGCAATTACAGCATGTTGGCTGGTCTGGGGAGAAGAATAGCAACTGCCAAATTAATTCCTCTGGTCAGGAAATAAGGGACTGCTGGTGAGTCACTGGCTCTAAGAATGGCTCCTTTTGCTGTAAAGAGATAATTTCAAGGCCGCAAGTTGAAGACATGAGCCTTTAAAAATAACCTCACCCACCCTTTAATATTGTTTCCTAAATTTCCTGGGTCTCCAGACTTCCCTGAGTGGTGTGGTATTACAAAAACGTGCTTAGCCTGTTTTAACTGTGACCTGTCTATAAGGTGTAACACTGAGATACTCAAATCATGCCAGCGCCACGGAAAGACTATTCTTACACTGAGATACCAAAAGACAACCTGCATTTCTCATTGTTTTCTTACCCTTCAGCCAGGACACTAGAGTACATGCTGAATAATAACTATGCAATAAATTACCAATATGAGTCTGCCTTATTACAGATGAACTGTTCATAGCTAATATATTTAACTCAAGTTCTTCTTGTTCTAATGAATTAACTGCACTTAAGTGGCCTGCAGCTGAGAAGTTGTTTGGGGAAAATGACTTGGATACAAAGCCCAGGTGTTATCACTCCTTTAAAATACTGGATACTTGTACAATATTTAAATCAAGGATTCTATCTAATTTTATCGTCAGAGCATCTTAAAAGAATACAAACAGTTTGTAATTAAAAAAATATATATATATATATGGCAGTATGTAAGGCATGCAGATGACCATTAGAGATAAATAAAAACAAATCTAAAAGGCTTCTGAAATTGAGATCTTTCCCCTACTTTAGACTGTGAATGGTGAATTTCTGTACAGCTTAATCACTTTACCAGAGAAAATTCCAGCTGATGACTACATCTACAAGATACAAAATCATATTGCAGATCAGCTCTAAATCCTGTGAAGTCAAATAACCATTATTTGATTTATCCACAGTTTGTATAAAGAAGATACACATGTCTAAAGTGATTCTTGGGAGTTAATATTGGAAGTGCCATAAGATCACGTAATGTGCAGTTCATCATGTGGTGATTTGAGCAGCATTTGGGAGCCTCATGTCACTTCTTTGTAGAACAGCCTATAAATAAACACTACTTGAAGTGCTTTGCCTACAAGCTAACAATGTCAATAATGTCTAGAGAGAGCCAAAGCCTCTCTAAGAACCAACAACTACTTCCTTTGGTCAGCTAGCACAGATAAGAGTTCCACTTACACTATACTGATTTTAAGAGGACTCAGCCTGGCTATACTGACCTCAAGTGTGAAAAGGTCTGTGTCAATAACTCTAAAGTTTTAATAAGACACAGAAACATTGATGTTATTCAAAAGTGGCCGAGACCTTAACAGAACAATGTACTAATTTTAATTTTGGTATGTTAAAAGAGAGATCTAGAAACTGGATGGAGTCCAGAAACAAGAACAAGAGAGATAATTAAATGATAGGAAAAAAATAGCAGTGTCTAGAAATGTCTAAAGGAATTTGGGTATTTTATTCTGAAGGGGTGGGGGCTGGCAAGTTTTTGAAAAATCATCTTCTCTTTCATGACATTATAAATGTAGGCTGAGAAGTTGCTCATGGAGATAGTTCATAAAACGTATGAGTGTAAATATGCTCTGAGCATAAGGAAAAATGTGCCCTCTGGTCTGAAAGGTTTGGAAATGCAGAAAAAAGCCACAGGGGGTGGCAATGCCTTTTACCCCGCCCCCCTTTTATTTGAAAAATCACTCGTCTCAGAGGCAGGATTGGCACCTACTGTGCCATCTCCGCAAGTAACTTTCGGTCCCATTTCAGTCTTATTACAATTTCCCTCAGACACTTAAGCATGGTTCCTACCAGAAACTTATTGATTGTGGTCATTTTTTTTTTCCTAATCTTGACTATGGGAGTATTTTTTTCTAGAAATTTTTCATGTACTTAATATATAGGTTTAAAACATCTGATCTAGGTTCATAAAGTATTGGACTCCAAAATTCTGCATATCTACTCTAGTTCAGTTCAAATCATACATTCCTTTTTTCTAATTTTTAATTACATTTATTGGGGTAACATTGGCTAGTAAATTACGTAGGTTTCCAGTGTACAGTTGTGTAATACATCATCTGTACTTTGCTTTGTGTGATCACCACCCAGAGTCAGTTCTCTTACTATGACCACATATATAACTACCTTTTCCCTCTTCTACCATCTGCTCCTCACTTACCCTCTGATAACTACTAAACTGTTGTCTGTGTCTATGAGTTTTTGTTTATTTGTTTGTCTTGTTCATTTTTTGTTTTCAGTTTTATATCCCACATATGAGTGAAGTCATATGGTTCTCAACTTTTTCTAACTTACTTTGCTTAGCATGGTAATCTGAAGGTCCATCCATGTTGTCACAAATGGCAGTATTTCACCTTTTCTTATGACCAAGTAATATTACATTGTATATATGCACCACAGCTTCTTTATCTAGGCTGATCAGACGTATCATTTTAAACGGGACAGTAAACAACGGTACTGTCCTGTTTGAAACGTTGCATATGGTCAGTCTATTGACACCCTGAATTTAGTCCAATAAGATTAGGATGACCACATGTGCTATTTAAAATGGGACATTACCATTGTTTTCTGCCCCACTGAAAATGGTATGTCTGGTCAACCTATCTTTATCCAGTCATCTGTTGAAGGACACTTTGGTTGTTTCCATGTCTTGGCCACCATGACTAATGCTGCATTGAACATAGGGGTACATATGGCTGTCTGGAAAAAATCCAGTGATAAATGGTTCTATTTTTCATATTCCATTGCTAGATACTTTCTGAACAGCCCTTGTATATCTTTACGGATAAATGTTTTCAGATTTTTTTCAGATAGATATCCAGGCAAGGAATTGTGGGATCATGTGATAATTTTATTCTTAATTTTTCGAGGAATCTCCATACGGTTTTTGATAGTGGCTATACCAATTTATATTCCCACACCAATCTCCTTTGTTTTACATACTCAGACTAGCAACAGAAGGATCTTTATCCTACTGGCCAACAAAATTTCCTTTCTGACTATTCTTGCCACAGAGTTAGATATAATATATAGACTGTAAAAGTATTTGTGACTAATTCTGCCTACCCTACATAATTGAATTCTTACCAAGTAAAAGTCTTTTGACAAACCATTACATAATGTAATTAGTCAAATAACTTCCACAGAGAAGGAGAGGAATTAATTTATCTTTTTGACTGAAAGATATGTCAAGATCACTCTGAATAAAGAATATATATGTATTTATAAAATAAATGAAAGGACTATGTTTATAAGTAGTGTCTTGAATACACAAATTATTCACAAATCACACACATGGTAAAACGTTTATATTAGTCATTGTCCTAATTTCTGCCTTTTTTCAGTTTGAGTTCAATAAAGATATTTTCTTCCATCTTGAATTAATAATCAATTCCACCTTTCATCTACCCACAACCATGAGCCACAGCAGTCAGGAATATATGTCCACCACTGAAAAATCACTCTGTAGTAATATCTCATGTGTAATTTCATAAATAATGAATCAAAGACTCCCACTGTATCTCCCACACCTTATTGAATCAGCACACACTTTAAACTGCTCTGTGGTGTGTTGAACAAATCTTTAACCATATCCCAAAGTATTAGTCATAATATGGTCTGAAACACTTAGCAATGTCATAAAGTTTTGCATTCTGGCTCTAAAGTGAACCTTTAGAACAGAACTGAAATGTTAAATGCATTTTATGTAAGTAGAAGTGATGTGAGTTCATACATTACTAAACGTTTTTATACGTCTTTCCATTTAACCATTAATGCTTTCTTCCTGCAAGGTCATTAATTTTTGTTACAACCAATAGATATTAAGCCCCTTCCTGCTGACTTATAATGAATCCTTTAGATACAATAGAATAAAAGAAAATAGAAGCTTTTATGCAGACTTATTTGGTGTCCTGGAATGGCTAAATGTAACTGTTTATAATGTTGCAGAGGCAGAACTCAGAATGTGGAAGAAGCTGCATTGTCACTGTTGCTAGCTGGGCAAGCTCTCTCATACTGGTTGGAACAATAAATCTTCTTAGGGAAGATGGTAAAAGGCAGAAACCACCATGAAATCATGTGTCTATCAAGCAGTCACTGAGGTGATGCTCTCCTCTGCTTCCCCTCATCCCTGCTTCCCTGTCTACCTCTTTTCATTCTCAGCCTCAGATTCCTCAAACAACTTCACATCTTTTACTCCCCTCCTCACCCAGCTTCCTTTCCTGAGGTGTTGATTTGTCAGCAGATCCAGCCCCACCAGTCCTTTTGTTTCTGCTCCAGGTGACAAGGTAACTAACAAGGAGTAGGCGTGATGAGAGTTGTGACTGAGATCTGTCTCATTGTTCTGCAACCCTCTAACTGCACAGCTTGCTTCTCAGGCACTAATCTACATTCTTAAATTAGAAACCATCTCATGTGTCTCTAAGTAAGAGTTTAAGTAAAAAGAAATATTTGAAAACTTTTTTATAGAATTATACACAAAGTTTATGAAAACATTTTAATCTCTTAACATAAGGTGGTGTATTTAACTTAGTATATTAGTGTTCCATTGCTGCATAACTTACAGTTATTATCTTACAATTTTCATGGGTAAAGAGTCGGGGCCTTGCTTAATTGGGTCCTCTGCTCAGGATCTCACAAGGCTACAATCAAGGTGTCAGCCAGAGACCAGGTCTTATTTGTGGCTAGGGTACTCTTCCAAGCTCAAGTGGTGGTTGACAGAATTCATCTCCTTGTAGAAATGAGGTCTTTAGCTCTTATAGGCTACCCAGACACCAACTACTGGAAATTATCCACGTGGATTCTTACTGGCCAGCAGGAGAGTGTTTATCTGACTTCCTCCATTTCTGACCTCTAGACCAAGCTTGTTCAACCTGTGGCTGGTGGCTTGCATGCGGCCCATGACGGCTTTGAATGTGGCTCAACACAAACTTTCTGAAAACATTATGGAAATTAAGCATGGATTTTTTTTTCAGCTCATCAGCTATTGTTAGTGTTAATGTATTTCATGTGTGGCCAAAGATAATTCTTCTTCCAATGTGGCCCAGAGAAGCCAAAGGGTCAGACACCCCTGCTCTAGACTCTTTTTAACGGCTCACCTGAAAAGACCAAACTCGCCCAGAATAATCTCTTTGATTAATTTCAAGTCAACTGATTAGGGATTTTCATTACATCTACAAAATCCCTCATCTATGATATATAACATGACAGAATCATGAGAATAACATCCCATCACCTTTGCACATTCTTTGGGTCAGAAGCAAGTGATAGGTCCCATCCACATTCAAGACCACACCATTCTAAGGGTGTGGATCATTAGAGGTAATTTTAGAATTTTTCCAACCACAAGTAGGAATCAACAAGTTCAAGAATTTTCTTATTTTTTCCTAGCCATTTGTACAATAATGGCACCATCCCCCAAAAGTCCTATCAGTTATCTGTACCTTTCATATCATCAAGAGTGACTTCAATGTCAATTTTCATAACTACTGCAATTACTCTCATGTTTATGTTATTTATTCAACTATAAAGATTTTTTCTGGAGCACCACTCAAGTGTTGCACTTTTCCTTGTCCTAATGCTCATCATGAAGCAGAAATCAGAACTGTAAGGTTGAGTCAAAAATCTTAATGCAAGTATCCCATTCTCTAACCCCAGACTCATACTGACCATGCTCATGTCTTTACTGCAATGACCTACTCGTTAAATGCAGATAGGCAAGGGCTGCTCCCTTGTTTTCCAGACTATCAGCTGTCTTTCTGCTCACCTCATTTATTTCCCTAACTAGTCTAAACTACTTAGTTCATTACCTCAATCACCTTCTTACTAATATCCTTAATTACCTTGAAACCCAGCATTTCCACTATATCTTCCCTTCATAATCCCAAATTTATATTTTCTTTAAACCCCTAAACTGTTTAGCAGTGGTGGAGAAAATGAACCAAATGTGCTTTTTAAAGTCATTACAAACTCAGTAGGCAAGGCTGTTAATCACCCTATAGTTTTAACTTTTATCTGTTCTCTTTCTCACTCCTCATAGAGCTTCCTACCCAGGAAGTCTCCTACCCAGCTTCTATATCCTTTAATCTAAGTGAACATTCCATATTTCACATAGAAAATTTAAGCCTTCAGGAACAGCCTGATTCTTCCACCACCTACAAAACATATATTTAATTGCACTTAGGGTCTGCCACGTCCTTTAAGATCATCAAGTATCCTCTTTCTTTTTAATATAGTCAAACTTCCTTCCCTTCTTAATCCTTACCTTTTTTAATACAACTATTTTATCTACCAAATGAGAATACAACACACCCCATCTTTTCCTCTTGCTATAGCTCTAGTTCATACTTTCATCATTGTTCCATCTGCAGCTTCTTTTTTTGTTTGTTTGTTTGTTTTTGACTCTCCTCTTTTTTTCCATTCTTCAAATGTTTCACTCTCCTGAAACCAAGCAACCTAAGGCCATTATACATGCTATTTTATCTGTCTATAATGCACCTAGTCAACTCTTATTCTTCCTTTAAAAATCAGCTAATTATCAAACTTTGAGAAAAGTAAGAAATTCCCATTACTGTCCCCCAATATAGGCTGACATTACAAAATTATTCTTATGAAAATTTCTAAGAAGTACCTCTCTTGAACTTAAATTCAAATAATTCAGTTGGATTCTAGAATAAATTCAGTTAAATTTCTCTCCTGGATTTAAATTCATATTTGTATATAACTCTCCCAAATTTCAGCCATTGTTTATTATGGCACCCACACACAAAATTTTGAGGAAGAGATTTTAAGGAATTAAGCTTAGAGATAAATGCACATAACTAATCATATACATAATAATTTAATGTGAACAAAGTAATGATTTGTGGATTCCTATACTTCCATAAGTTCCTTGAGGGCAGAAAATTTATTTTGTTATTCATTTCGGTGTCTGAAAGCACTTTTACATTGTTTTGCACATGATAAATGTTCAGCAAACTCAGTTTATTTCCATTGTAATATGTATCACAGTTTGTATTTGTCTTTATTTGCTTCCTTGTTCATTTGTTGCCTACCACAAACAGAAGGCAAGTTGCATGAAGGAAGGGAGCTTGTCTGCCTTTTTTACAGTTATATCATTAGTTCCTTGAACAGCATTTACCACTTAACAGATATTTGTTAAATAAATAGCATATGTAAAAATATTTGGCATTTAGTAGGTGCTCAATAAATTTAAAAATATATTTTGGGATATTTGCAAGTTCAAAGTGAGGGAAAATTCAATTAATGTCCTTTCAAATCAGCTTCTCTTCCCATTTATATGTAAAATGTTCTATGCAAGAAGATTATGTTTTAAGAGTTAAGAAATATCCATCAGAAAAGTTTCATAGACATTGCTGCCTGTGGCTTTATTTTTTATTATCTAATGCAGCATAAAAAAATGTCTCATTGAACAACACAAAGCATTATCCAAGGCACAGGAAGTGTCTTAGAAGGTAGGTTTGGACATCCTGTAATATGATTACATCGTTTTGAAGTTTCATTACTTTTTCATCTGAATGAATATGAAACCTAAAATATTGATACAATGAAGATTGGCAGTTGATGACCCTACAGAGGCTGCTCCACCTTGCTGATAAAACATGAACTGTGGTACTTGCAAATCTCAGAGTCATTTGTTGGCGTCTTGTCTATAATTAGGATATGCAAGTGAAGGTGCATGAACTGTTCTCTGGTCATTGTTATTCAATGCCATTACCTGCCATTGTCTGCAATCTTAAATGGGCTGTCTTATCCATCAAACCACCCCTTGTTATACTCACAGTATCTGGCGGATCAACAAAGCATGTAAAATCAGCACTTTATTCAGTCTGAAGGTGCTGCTTCTGACATGATGAGAGTTCTTCCTTTCCCTACTATTTTTCATGACAATTTATAGCCCATTCTGCATTTGACTTTTGCAAATACTTTCCCTCAGATATAATGAGGCCCCCTGGGGTTGAAAGGTGAAGGGGGTTCGAGTAATGCCATTTCCTTTTTCAAGGCCTTTGCCTGAGTGCCTTATGGAAGATTTAATACTAACTCTATTCCTCTGATGCATATGACAATATAATATCCTCTAATTGCATCTGTTATGTCTTTGTACAAAGAGGAAAAATATTCTTTACAGCAAGACTACAAAATTATACACATTACAACTGAATATTCAGGTATTAAAATAGGCTTTCCTGCTTGTTAGGGAAAAGAAGAAACGGGAAATTGTTTTTATTTTTATTTGGTATTGCATTTACCATGGGCCTCATGGAGCTGGAGTGGGTAATTTTACAGGTGTTTTAAAATACATGTCTCATGAATATTTATAGGAATACCTTGGTACGGTGATGCAAAAGTTCCTTCAAGTAAACAATGAATAAATCTATGTTATATCATTTTTAGTGTTATTAAGGGGAAAGTTAAAGGGGGGTTGATTTGCCTTTTCTTTTAATCCAGCATCTGTTTTGCTTTTCACCACTTTTATTCATCTAGAGTTAACCAGAGTTGTGCCCAATCCAGGTATATTTAGATAGGTGCATTTCTTTGGGTATATGAAACTATTTGGCTGTGTATCTGTCCAAATTCGACCATTTGCATTACAAAGATAGGAGCTTTTGCAGAATGTGTCTTTTGAAGAAGGTCAGGCACCCCATAGCCACTAAGTAAATATAAACTTAATGTAACTAAAATTGGCTCCCATCATTAGAAAATAAAATCATTTTTAAGCATCCACATCTTTCCACTATGGTGAAACTCATTTCTTTCACTCCTGTTTGTAAAGAATTCATCATCTTCAGGAACCAATAATGTCACAGACCAGCTAATAAATGGCAATGACCACATAAAGAAATATGTCATTCCTATTTTATGTAAAGAAGGTGTCCTGTTCACGAGGACACCTTCTTGCCCAATTTTCCTTGTAGAAACATAGATGGCAACACTCATATCTAGATGCCTAAATCAAACATTTTATTCCTCAAAAGCTGGCTATTCCAGATGCAAATGGAACATACTATTTTGGTCTCACAACATGGTCTTAATCAACAAACCCAACTGGGATAGTTCTTTCACACACTCTTTTTCTCACCAAGGTACCTGCCATTTTGCATTTGATCATACAAAACATCTATTAACTTGAATCTTTGAATAAATACACACACACACACACACACACACACACAGTAATTAATAACATCAGAAATATCTACCTTCTAACTTTGCTATTGAGGTCATTCTCAGCTTTCAGAACTACACAGAAATAATATGCCTGAGAAGGGGAGAAATACAGTTCTGCTTATTTGTATCTTCTTGGTCTTGGCAGAGTTTATCAGTAATAGTATACAAGGGCTGTCCAGAGAAAAACCCAGCCATAAATGCCTCTATTTTTCATATTGCATGGTTGGATATTTTCTGAACAGCCCTTGATGCATAGTTCTGTACATATTTCTCTTGGGCTTAATACAAAGCTTTAGGACAGAACTAAGTGATTAAAAAATGTAAAATATAATGAGTTTTACAAGTAATAATTAAAATCATGTTTTTAGAATCTGTGATGGGTAAGAACATTAATTAATACTCTCAGAAAAATAGAGGACAATGACTTCACCCATCCTTACTCCATTGGCCATAACTAAAAAGTGATTAAATAGCAAATTAAGAGCTTTCACACTCAAAATCAATAATTAACTCTGTTATACAGTCCATTTGAAATCACTGTAAAATTAATGGGTTTCCCTGTACTCACCGTAGTCGACAACATTCATGGCATCTAAAATGAAAATCTATGTCATTGTGTAAAAGCTCTCGCTGTTTCTGTTCTGCATAAAAACTGAAAGTACAAGATTATTTGCATGGTGTACAAGAGCGTTCTAATACGGGTTCCTACCTGGATCTACTTCTCAACTGTGCTGCTTTATGAAATAAGTACCATGACTAAGGTTCAGGCCTCAAGTTTTCATGCCTCACACTATGAGGAGGCCCAGATAAAACACTAAAGTAAACTCAGTATGTCCTTGCTACTTTCTCTTCCTCCAGAGTCCAGCTTGAGGTGTTTATCCTATCACCTAGGTTCACCTGCTCTAAAATGAAGTCTTCACTTTTAGCTGTCAATTGGATACAATGACAGAGGCATTCAAGAATTGTAGATTTTGAGAACCAGAAGGGAAATGAAAGACTATCAGGGTCCCCATTTTCAGATGAGGTTATTGAAGTCCAGACAGCTAGTAGCACAGTTAAGACTAGAAACTATGTTCCCTGACTCCAGGACCCCTGTGGCATCTGTTAAACCACATAGACACGTGTGACCCAGTGTGACAGCGGGGTAAGTGCTCCTACTAATTTTATCAAATTGAAAGGATTTTTAGTATTTAGCTTTGTTTTATTACAGACCACAGATCCGTCAAGCACGTCTCTATTGGTTTTCAGAATATTAAAACCAATTACCACTTCCTGCTAATAAAGTTTCAAACTGCCCATCTGGTGTTATTTCAATTATTCAATCAATATAAAACAAATATGTTTCAGCAAGTGTACCATCTACTAAAAATAAATGAATAAATTGTACACTTGTGCTTTGAGATGGGCAAGAAGCAAACAAGGACGGAGATGCTTTAGGTAAGTTTGGAACCTGCGTGGTAAGAAATTGACTAGTCCATTTCTGATGTAATCTTTTTTTTCTGGCATTAAAGACAGAGTCTTATGGTAAGCATGAAGATATAGTTGGACGCTGAAGCAAAGAGGATAATCTGGTTAGTAAAAAAGAAAGAACACAGTAGAGGTGAATTAAAGGGTTATGAGGTAGAGTTAAAATTCTAGCTGTACTCTCTACCCTGAAACAGGATAAGAGAAAAAGAACAGCATCACTTTGAAGTCCATTACATTGATATTGTACGTCCAAGTATATTGCCAAAGTAAGTCCAATGTATAATCATGCAACAAAGGATTCTTTTAAAAGCTTGAGAGAGTACATCAAAATATTTAGTCAAGAGTTCCAAGCAGAGAGAAGAAATGAAATTTATAAGACTTGCAGAAGAAAAAGAATTCAGGGTCTAAAATCGATAAGAGCTTCAGGGAAAAAATCAGTAGGAATTAAGAAAAGGCTGTGGTAGAAAGGTAAGTGTTGTCTAAGAGAGAAGAATTTTAGAAGTTTGAGATGGTGGCAAATTATAGTTCTGAGAATGGCTCACTGAGCTAGAGTAATGGTGAAATGCATTTAAGGACAGGAATTCATGGAAGTTACAATAGAGTACTGAATAGGTCATTAACCTGGACCCACCCTCTGAGCATTAGGACCACAATGAGTGACTTGGAAGTGAGTAAATGTCAACTACTGCATTTATTTATACATGAGACACTCTCTTGAGCCCTGGAATATAAAGTAAATGAGAGCAACATTCTAGTAATAAACAAGTAAATAAATGAGCAATATATTTTATGTAGTGTTATAAAAGGTAGTGTTAACTGTTGTAACTATTAACAGCATATAAAAGGTAGTGTTAACTGTTATAAAAAATGAAGGAAGGTGGTAAGATTTAAAATGACTGGATGAGGGACACACCAGAAAAGGAAAAACTCCCTAAGAAGGGGGCTTTTGAGCTGAAGCATGAGACGCCAGCCATGCTACAAGCTGGGGAAAAACATTTAGGCAGAAGTAAAAATGTGTGTAAAATCCCTGAGGCAGGAAAAAGCTTTGTATGTCTTACAGAAGAAGGCCAGCTTGGCTGAAATATAATGAATGAGGGAGAAAATGACAGTAGGTAAGGTCTGAGAGGATGTGAAGGTCAAATATTTGGGGGCATGATTAACCATAATAAGGAATTTAAATGTCATTTTAGATACAATTGGACATCATTAGTGGTTTCCAGTGGATGGAATTAACTCCAAAGTAGGGAGAATTGTTAAACAAAAGTGAAAATTCATATTCTGAAAATGGTAAGTGAAAGCTAAAAGAATGCTGTGCCTTCTACTGGTCCCAAGATATAGAGAGGGAGAAGGGGAAGAAGTGAGGAGACACAGGAGATTAGGAGTCAGTATTCATTTCCCATAACCACCTTGGATATAGAGTGTCAAAAATAATCAGTAGTGAAGTTCCCTGGTGGTGTAGTGGCTAAGACTTTGGTGCTGTCAGCGCTGCGGCCTGGGTTCAATTCCCAGCCAGGGAGCTACCCACATTAAAACAAAACAAAATATAACAAAACAAAAACAATGTCAGTAGTTTCATGGACTGTGACAAGTGCAGGCAAAGAACAAAGAAGTGCCATTCCCTAGTGTTCTGTTTCCCCCCAATAGAACCTCAGTGCTCCAGGGTCAGGTGTAAAAAGAGAAAACCTCTCACTGCTGAGGAGCCCCAGACAGAAGGCTCCTGCTTCTTTCTGAACTCCGGAGCTCGCAGGAGGACTAGGACTGCAAAGGTACTGAGTTCAAGTGGAGAAAAGCACCTTAGTCAAGGCCTCGGAGAAGGAGGCCTCTGAATGGAGGCACCTGGGCTAGAAATGAAGCCAGACATACTTACGACCGTGGCTGGGCTGTACTGGGTGCGGGTGGGTATGCGTGCAAGTCTGTGACTGCAGATCTCTCCAGAAAGTGACAGAGCATTGGCTGTGCAGCAAGTCTGGACTGGGTAGGGCAGCTTCTCCTCATGAGGCCTAGCAGGCAAAGCCTGGTTGGACCTCAAAGACCTATACAATACACATGGGATTCTGACCTGTAGCCAGACTCTTCAGAGGGAGATCTACTTTTTAGTTAAGAGGAGAATAAAAACAAAACAGAACAAAACAAACAAAAAAAACAGATATGAGAGTGAAAAGGAAGGAAGGATCTAATGATATGCCAGAATGATGGTGTCTCTGAAATGTACCCCCGGAAGAGAAAAGAGGGGCTGTTTGTGTCAAGCCTCTGAGTCTACTGGGCATGACACTCAGACTTTGTGTGGCAGTCCATTGAATTTCCAGTTTTTGAGGAAGGGACTTCTTCATCTTTGGCATTATCCCAGTTTCAAGACAGTCGTGTCCAGCATGACACAGGCGGTGGGTGAATAGGAAGGGCGACGCAAAGTGATTAAAGACATAACTGAAAATATATTATAAGTGGGGCCAAGGGGCTCCAGCCTCATGGACTGAGCTCCGAGTTGGGCCAACATGTAGCTTTTATTGGATAGAAAGTGGAAGTGAGGCTTGTATGGGGAAGTAAAAACCTCCTCTTTCCAAGGTCTGTGATTATCACACCTTAAGGCTGTTCCCCAAAATCCCCATTGTGTTCCAGCACACATTGTGCCTTCACGCATATACATAACCCCAAGGCATGGGGTCATTGTTATTATATAAACATCCATTAAGGGAGGGAATGGCTGAGCTCATCTCATCAGATCAAGGAGGGAATGGCTGAGCTCATCCCATCAGATCTCAGGCTGAGCTATACAGGGGAAGCAAGGCAGGGGGCAAGGGATTAACCTCAGAGAGGGTGAGGGGCTGTGCCTCACCTCTGTAGAGCCCAAGCTCTCTCCTGATGGCCCCTATGTGACTGTACCTGTCTTAGGTTGTTCCTCCCTTGAGGAATCTTACCGGTCATTGACTACCCAGCCATCCTCTGGGGCCACACAGGGTGATGTGTGGTATGCGAGTGAAGGAGGAACAGTACCCCTGAGAGAGGGTCAGTTCTGTCTCCTAGATATTCTATGCTCCTGTGGCCTCCACACTTAGCTCCTGCCTTAGGTATCATGGGGAATGCGTGAGGGGACAGACAGGTCCGCAGCTGTAAGGCAACACATAACAAATGCTCAATTTACAACAAATGAGTCAATGACTGGCCTCTGTAATACTGAGGATGGCTTTGGCCTCTGAAATACTGTTCTATAGAGCAGTCTTTAAAGTGAAATGAGCAAGATCACAAACCCAAATGTCTTCAAAAAACAAGTAGGCAAGTAGGTTAAATATGTAAATCAGCCAAGTGCAAGACTTATTTAGGCAGGAGGAGTGATCAACAGTAGAATCTAAGATCTGCCCCTAAAGGCATTTAATTCTGTGAAAACAACAACGAGAGATAACAATACTGTGTGAACAAAACAGCTGCCACTGTAAAACTCACTACCAGAAAGCTGATCTCTAAAGAAAAGAGGAATACAAAGATTTGCCCAAATCCTAAGGCACACTAAGTTTTTCAACTATTCATTAACTTCCCATTCACCATTCTCTCATTTATTCCTTCAACAGCTACTTTTTGAGAATCTGCCAGGTGTTATTCTAAATGCTGGAGACACTACCACACACAAAACAGAGAAAAATCTTGCCTTCACAGAGGTAACATTCTACAGAGCTGAAACATATAATTAACAAAATAAATACTATACTATACTATACTATAAGAAGAATGGGGGAAAATTAAAGCAGAGTGATAGATAGGAAATATAAGGCTGGTAAGATAGGAGAGGTTTCCATTTTAAATGTAGTCATTAGAGAAGAACTCACTGAGAAGGTGACTTCAGAGAAAAAGCCAATGGTGAGGGGGAAAGCTACGAGAATATCCAGAAAAAAAGCAGAAGAGATTGCAAATGTTCAGAGTTTGAAGATGGAAGAGTGAGTGGCATCCTTGAGCAGCAGTGAGAAGGCCAGTGTGACAGAAACTGAGTGAGTGAGGAATAAAGGAGTAAGAGATGAAGTTAGGGATACAGGAGGTGTCCAGGTCATGTATGGCTTTGTGAACTATTAGAAGTACTTTGTAGCTTCTAATAAAACTAAGCTGTTTTATTTCTGTTTTGTTTTGTTTTAGCAATTTTGCTCTTTGGCATTAACCAAGATGGGGAAGATCTAGGTGGAGCAAGTTTGGGAAGGAAATGTTAAGGTGATCCATTTAGTACATTTTTTTTTTTAAATCTTTTTAAATCTTTTTTTTTTTTTTTTTTTCATTTAGTACATTTTAAGTTTTAGCATGCACACAGTCTTCTGTTATAGGATACATCTGTAGGGGTGTCTTTGGAACTTTAGCTAGCCTGTAACAGCCAACAGCTAAGAGACAACATTATTCGCTGTGTCTTGTGTCATCAAAGAGTCTTGCATCTATCCATCAATGATATAACTTAAAGTTCATTCTGCGCATGCAAAAAGAGCTCTATAATAAATCTGACAAGTTCAGTGACCAAAAGTAACCTCACAGGGCGATCTTATCATAAATTCCTAATTGGACAGGTCATAGTGGGTAGTCACACCCAAGGCCTATAAAAGGTTTATCTTTGCCTTAAGCAAACCTGTCCATTTTGTCTTATGCATTTAGATTAACACATCTTTGAAAGGCCAGAGTAATCCTCTTTTTTAGATTCTTTGAGAGGTGTAACCAGCTTCAAGGAAGCACATAATGTTAACTATCTTGTAATCCACTTGTAGAAATTTCCCTATCTTGCATTCTCGACTACCTTCAAGTAATCTTCCTTGCATTTCTCCTTAATTCCCAATGTATAAAAACTGCAAAATTGGAGTTCCCTATTGGTGTAGTGGCTAGGCTTCGGCACTGTCAATGCTGCAGCCTGGGTTCGTTTCCCAGACAGGGAACTACCCACATAAAAACAAAACAAAACAAAACAAAAAACTGCAAAATCGTCATTCTCAGGAGCATTTTCTTAGTCTGTTGAGATCTTGCTTCCAGGCATGTCCTCTGTTTGGCACAAATAAACCCTTATATAAGTTCTTACAAGTTTGGATGTTCTTATGTCAACAACTCTATTCCAACTCCTTTCCTATAGCTAATGTAAAAGGCTAATTGTTGTCGAACAAATCTGATGTGTATACCTTTATATATCTTTTTATGTTGTCACACTCACTAAGTAAGAATTTACAAAGTTCTTCCTTTTCTCCATATTAGTAAAGTAACTTTGTTCTCCACAATGTTCATATATACTGTACATAGAAGGAAATGTATGGTAGCTTTTGTCCCTTACCTCTACTCCTGCTCTCCCCACCTCTCTCCTGAAAAAGTGAATGACTGTATAGGGTAACATAAGCTACATCAAGAGCATAGATGATAATTTGATATTTAGAGGCACAGAAACAGTATCTTTGAAGTTAAAAATAAAGAATACTCCTTTTATTCTTGCTTTTCACAATATTACTACTCTTTGGATAGCAGAGAATGTGGTGAAGTAAAAAGCATTCTGGATAATAAGTCAGCTTCTCTCAAAAGGATTTAAGAAACATCCAGATAACAAAGCAGCAAAATGAGCTTTGACTATATCTGAAAATTCTGACAGTGACACCTTAATGCCATGAGTTTGTCATTACTCCATCAAATTTGGTGATAATGATTTAAAACAAATTCTGGCGAGGTATTTTTCCCAGTTATCTGATTTGTAGGTAGGAGCTCTAGTAGGTAAGAGGGAACAGAAAGTACCCATTTGCCATTTTAATCCCAATACCCACTTCCCATGGCAATGTGCAGGGACCCTACAAATGCAGCCCAGACCCACTGGTTCCCTGCATTTTTCATTTGTCCCGGGTTTCCGTGTTCCCAGCATGCCTTCCAAGCTGGAGTGTTTCCTCCCTGTGCTCTCTCAGCTGCTTTCCATTTTCAGGTCTCATACAGGTGTGTGTAATTTTATGCAAAGCTTTCTCTAAACCAGTGGTGTCCAAATTTTTGGCTTCCCTGGGCCACATTGGAAGAATCGTCTTGGGCCACATGTAAAATACACTAACACTAATGATAGCAGATGAGTTTTTTAAAAAAAGGTCGCAAAAAAAAAATCTCATAGTGCTTTAAGAATTTGTGTTGGGTCACATTCAAAGACATCCTGGGCCATGGGTTGGACGTGCCTGCTCTTCAGAGCAAAAAAAATGTATTGGCTTGCTATCCTGTAGTCAGATGAGTAGGATAGCAAGCCAGGGAATAGAGGAGTAGTATGTGTACATATACACATACACACGTATTATAAAAATAATGTGTGTGTGTATGTATGTATATATATATATATATATATATATACTCATTATTTTTCAGGAGGAACCATCTTGTCTTTACCATAGGGAGGACTGTTTTAATTTTCACTAGCTTTGGACAGCTGGGCAAGTGATTATCTACAAAGGCAGAAAAGATTTAAGAAATTTGGCTTTTTATTTTTTTTTAGTGCAGAGCTCTGAGTCCTGCTCTGGCATTTATTCTCTGTCATAAAGGCAAAGGAGAAGAAGACATCTCCCTATGTCATCCTGGCAAAGCGAAAGGAGTCTTCATCTGCTCTTGGGGCTCTGCTTCTTAAGGGGTCTGTCAGGCTCTTTCAGTTTTGACTGACTCAAATGATCACATTATTGTTATTATTTATTACTAGAAACAACAACACTCAAATCTTTTCATTACTTTTTCATAACTTTTAGGATTTAGTCTTCCTGTTGCTGCAACCTCTCATGTTAAAATAACATTTACCCTGAAACTTTCGTCAAATTTTCAGAACATCTCTATTGTCGTTAACCCATTGCCAGTGACATCACCTCTGGTTTGCCATGTTAAGGCTGGCATAATAAAAATATCAGTACTTCTGCATGGGGTGCAAATTTAGTATTTATGCTCTCACCCAAATCAGAAAGAACAGTCTACTGGACATGGGGAGTTTAAAGAAGCAACTTTTTTTTCCTACTAAACCTATTGTCAACTTGTTGTTTAATAAGTTCACCACCTAGTGTGACGAAAGAAGCAAATTTGACACCTTGATGCTAGAAGTAAAACTTCCTGCTGCCCTTTCCTAACTGGCTAGATTTGTGAAACAGGCAAAGTTTATCTTTGGTCTTCATCTCTAGCCATGTTAAGGGCCCATTAGGTTGTCCTTGAGTTGTTTACACTTCTCCCTACAACCTGTTTCTCACTTCCCTCAAACTCAGCCTCTCCTCTCCCTAAAGTGTCAATTTCTATTCATTCATAGGTATTTACTGAGCCCCCACTATATTTAGGCATTTTTAATTTGCACTAGGGATATAAAGATGATCCCTATCATCCCTAATTTTTAAGACCTGAAGTCTAGTAAGAGGAAGGACAGATTGAAATATTACGTGCATTGTACAAGTACCATGAGGTAACTAGAAGGTACAATTAGAGCACAGAGGCCAACACAACTCATTCTGCCTGGTAGCCTGGAGTGGGCATTCCAGAGTGGAGACGGTAGTGCAGGGCACTTAGAGATGAACTGGAAAAGCAGAAATGGACATCTGGATTGAGGAAAGCAGCCCGTGTTAGGTTATAGGGAGGGGATCAAATGCTCAAAGGAAAAATCTAAAACTCTATCTTCTAACAAACTCCATGCAACAAAACATTTTCTTTAATACAAACCAGTGGTTCACAATATTATTTTATAGCCTGGACATATCTGAGAAGTATGATGGGTAGCATAGGTAAAAGTAACTCTCTGATTGTAGCATATCAGAGTGTATTTATATCTTTGCAGGAAGAAGAATCACAGGGTATAGCTTAGAAAAATTCCCAGGAGTAATTTCGGTATACTCTGGTTAAAAATCATAGGCATAAATGCCCCCAGGCTAGGGTGAACAATATGTCTTACCTGTCCCTGGTAAATGTATAATAAAAAAACAAAAACAAAAATCTGTGAAAAATAGAATGTAAAATTTCAAAATAATAAAAGTAGAAATCTTTTCAGAAGGGAGAGAAATAGGGATAGGTAGCTTTCTCATACTGTTTAAAATACATCTTTATAAATAAGTAATGGCTGTATTAGAAATTACTACGAAGACTTAATTTTTAAAAAAAGACATTCCCAAAATTAATCCTTTCGAAAAGCACCCTTAAAAAAACTATAGCATGAACAATGGCAATTGGAAATCTTTTAAGGTAAGTTATGATATTCCTAATAAAGTAATGGATAAGACAGAAACAATATTTCAGAGGACTCAGTCTGGTATCAACTGAATTGAAATGAAGATTTTTCTCTCACTTGCTTTAACTCCGCATAAAAAGGAAAAAAATCACACCTTCCTCAGCAGATTCATTACCATGTGGAAGAACTGGACACAGGGAATAGTAGAAGAGGACGGATGAAGACATTTCAAAATATGAAGGTTTCTGGAAAAGTCCTTTTTTATGTTATCCAATGGCAAGATGAGTGGAGGAGCTCAAAGTCATCACACAGTAAATTTAGAGCCAATGAAAAGGAGACACTTCACAGGGCATGCAGCTTGCTTGTGGGAATCTGTGACAGAGAAGGTCAAGGAATTAAATACTGGAGTTGGATTTATACTACAGCTGACTGTTTTTATGGCCAATACAACATTTATTGGTATGCTAAGATAAGTCTTGTGCTTCATGATAAAGAAGCAAAGATTACCTCTCAGGAGTTAGAGAAGGATCACTCCCAGAACACCACAGCATACACACTTGCCCAATCATTTAGTTTCCTCTCTTTCCTGGAGGTTATTAGAAGTTCAGGTAATATTTGATAAACCCATGGGCTCTTAAGAAAAAATCAACATCACTCTGAAGTCACATTTTCTGGGGTGCATTGTCCAAAGATTTTTTTACTTTTAAACAATTTCTCCCAAGGTAGAACTTAAACCTTAATGCTGTACCTAACTTGGCATAGTCAAAGGCCAATACCCTAAATTCTCTCATTTTTCTTCTTTGAATTTGGGGTGTCATATATTTTAGAGGTGGATGGATGTTTAGATTAAGCTAAGATTTATAATCTAATGTCCTTGAAGGGTATTCTTCCGTCTGGTTTTCAATTATTCATGACCATTTTCGAGGGTGCTGTCACTATGAAATCAGGTTTACAATGTACAATACCAATAGGTCAGTATTTGGGGAAGACACAATCAATTTATGGTTTGGATTTTCACAAAGAGATTAGAAAGTGTCATCACGTGGTTAGTTACTGATTAGTTATTTTCGGTTTTGTTTTAGAGTTTGAGTCAACTAGATTAGAAACATTTAAAGGTTGAAGAGGTGTAGGGTAGCCACTAATAAGCTACTAAATGTCATGGGAAAAAATAATGAGTTCAAATTCTGCCTCTGCCATTTCATCTCCATGTGACCTTGGCCAATCATTCACCTTCGCTTGATCTCAGTATTTTTCACTGAAATATTAAAAGTTAAATTGTAATGTGGTGGTAAAGATTAGACTTAATAAATGGTTCTCAATAGGGACTATTTTGTCCCCCAGGGAGGATTTAATAATGTCTGAAAAGATTTTTGGTTGTCATTACTAGGGGAGGAGGTACTACTGGCATCTAATGGGTAGAAGCCAAGGGTGATACTAAACATATTACAGGACAGTCTCCCATTCAACTCCAACAAAGAATTACCTCGTCCAAAAAGTCAAGAGTTCTGAGTTTGAGAAACCTTGAACTTAATTTATACAAAGTTACTAGAATTATACCTGGAAAAAATAAAGAATATTAATTGTTATAAATTGAATTGTTTTCCCCAAAATTTATATATTAAAGCCCTAGCTCCAGTCCCCCCCCCCCCCCATTGCAACTGTATTTGAAGATAAGGTCTTTAAAGAGGTAATTAAATCATAATAAAGTCTTTAGGGTTGGCCCTAATCCAATGTGACTGGAGATTAGGACACAAAGAGAAACACCAGGGTTACTTGCTCAAAAAGGAAAGACCACATGAAGACACAGTGAGAAAAAAATGGTCTACAAGCCATGGAAAGAGGCCTCAGAAGAAACCAAACCTGTTGATACCCTGATCTGGGACTTCCTTCAGCTAGAACTGTGAGTAAATAAATTTCTGTTGTTTAACCCACGCAGTCTGTTGGAATTTCGTTATGGTAGTTCTCATAGACTAATACAGTAACAGTTATTATCATTATTATTAAAAAGCAAGTATTTGATTTTGAAAAAATTACCATAAATTTCAGAACTCTAATATTATACCAACTCTGTATTGGTATTCTAATAATTTGTAGCCATGTGAAAAAAGGAGTAACTAAGACGGTAAGAGCAAAGAAAAACAATGGAAATGCTTAGCCCACACATTTGGCAAAGTTTAGCATCAGAGGGGTTAGCAGAAAGCTTTTAGTAAAACAGAGCTTACACAGGTAACGCTCTTTGAGTACTGATTTGTATTACTTGAGCCCAAACTGATGAGGATCTGACACCATGAACTTCTATGTGTCTGTCGATGTCACAGATTCCTGAGATCTGCACATTACACAAATGAATACTCTTATAAAAGACTGATTTTCTAGCTCCAAGCACCGTGTGGGAGCCCAAACCTGATGTGCCTGGCCAGGTGTCTGCTGGGTAAGAGGATTCTTTTTGTCTTGCTATTCTAAAATCCCTCACCAAGGACAGAGCTCTTCAGGCTCTTATCCCCTAGCTCACACCTTCATTTGAAATGCTAGGGTCTATCCTTTGATGATAAGAAGCCAGGAAATATTGCCATTTGCAACAAAATGGATGAAACTGGAGATCATCATGCTAAGTGAAATAAGCCAGACAGAAAAAACAAAGAACTGCATGATTTCACTCATATGCGGAATATAAAACTGAAAGCAAAGAAAAAAAGAAATGAACAAACAAATAACCCATGGACACAATCGATAGTTCAATGTTTATTTGGGGACGAGTG